>QJSC01006438.1:8944915-8972256 GCA_003697955.1 Calidris pygmaea
GGGCTGCCAGTGCGCACTGACAGCTCACATTGAGCTTCTCATCCACCAACACCCCCAAGTCCTTCTCCTCAGGGCTGCTCTCTAGCCATTCTCTGCCCAACCTGTAGTTGTGCCTGGGGTTGCCGCATCCCAGGTGCAGGACCCTGCACTTGGCTTGGTTAAACTTCATGCAATTTGCACGAGCCCACCTCTCAAGCCTGTCCAGGTCCCTCTGGATGGCATCCCTTCCCTCCAGTGTGTCAACCGCTGAACTAGCCAGTTCTGAACTAGCTGATGTTGAGGATGAAACACCAGTTTTGGAAGTGTGTTAAGATCTACCATATGAACAAGACCACAGAGTTGTTCTCGGGAACCTTTACGCTGTTTCTGGTACCTTGGAAAGCTGAGGAGTGTCGGGACGTGGCAAGTCAGGTGAAACACTTTTGGACACTTTTCACAACACAAGAGATCCCCTCCGTTTTGGCACACGGCGCACCAGTCCTCGTTTGGATCATCATCTTTGTTATTGCCTTCTCCAATCCTAGCAGACCGGTGCATTAGACTCCGCACTGGGGACTTCCCATTCACCAGGCTGTGTCCAGACTGTTTGCAACTTTCACTTAAATCTGTTGGCTCAGTTTTTACATGATTTTCAAGACTTCCTAATGCTTCTAATTCACTCTCCAGATGCAAGTTAGTGGATAGTGGTGGTGTCAAGCTGCTCTCAGGACTGCTAAGCTGAAATGAAAGCAGCACATGAAAATCAGAGAGAGTCATCTTTACATGGGCATCTTTCTTCATACGTCGGAAGTCAAGAGCCACCCACTGTTTAGAGGTACTATACTCATTTCCTAAAACATGTGGCAAATCACTATGGAGACCCGAGTTACATACAATATTGAAAACTACCTTTTCTTAAGTCCATCCTTTCAAGAACAGACTCATTTCTATTGATATATAACACGATAAACAAACTTTCAAGCCAAACACAGAGACAAATTGTTAAAGATATACCTTCACTGTCACTAGGAAAAAACCTCAAATCCATCACCCTGCTCCCAGTACACAATCCTATCAAATGAAGCATAATTGGGAAACACTGAAAAATACTCATTTGCATAAATACTTTATTTATGCTCTGGCATAAGAAATTCTGACTGACTGGAAGATTTCTCAATGTAATTACATACGTACGAACGTCCAGGAAGTACCTACAATGGGTGACTTACAGCTTTTATTAGTTAGGGATTAAAAGCAGCAAACACACTATACTGCTGAGGGTATTTCATTTTAATAGCTAAAGAATATAATAAAGTCCTCAACATGGACCAAACTGAGATTAAGTTCTGTTTTCTACAGGACTGCTTTCAACATGCAACTCCCTTATCCTAACGCATAAAACTGACAAGGACTGGTGTGTTTTGCATCCACATCACAAGTCCTGTCCAAATTGGGAAGGGAAACACCTGACACGGTTTCATGTTTATTTGTTCAACATAAACCAGCAAGCTACTGTTCAAGTCCTGTTGCCAGCTTATTGGTACCTATGTCACAACCCCCAGTAATTAGCTGCCTTTGCAGTACTACAAAACCAGACAGCTCAGCGCTGGAGTGGGCCCACACCTCGAGTTCAGCCGCACTGTCAGAGAGAGAAACACCTCCCAGTCTTCAGGGCTGCTAACAGAGTATGAGGCTTAAGAGTAAAATTACTTTATTATTTCCAAATTCTTAAACGTGCTGCTAGGAAAACCAGAACATACTGTTGCACAAACTAACTTTACCATGCAAGCACTCCTTCTGCCATCCTCTGTTTTTTCCTGCTTTACTGTTCCTGAGAAACTGCATATCTCTTCCTCTGTACCTGGCTCTTGCTTGACTTTCACTTGGTCAGACTTGAAGTTAACGCTAGTTTTCTCAGCAGTTCTGCCCGAGGAGCCACAGCTAGAAAGAAACCAGCATATAAATCAGAGGAAAAGTCATCAGAGCAAAGAAATTAAACTGACCGTTTCCTGAACGCTTTCAAAGGCAAAGCACATCAGGACATTTACAAGATAGCTCAAGTTTTTGGGACAGCAGAGAATCACAGTGAGGGGGTGGAGGGAAATCTCCACGTAAGTGTTCTTCCATTACTGGGTCACAGCTACATCACAGCCCCATTGACCCATTGCCAATTCACTTTTTGAACTCTTCACGCCTGACTTTTCAGCCTGGCAGGGTTAACGTCACACACTCACCTTCCTCTGCTGCCTGTGCTGGAAGTACTGGGCGGCCTTACAGGAGTGTGGGAGTTGGATAAACCTGCAAGAAGAAGCGTAGAAGTTGACTTGGTACAAATTTCAATTCTGCAGTAAAATAAATGGCTAGTGTTGAGTGACACCAGAAGTACTGCTAGAATATCCGAATTTAATAATTCACATAAGTCAGCTGCCCTCTCAGTCGTTTGATCAGAACAAAGGTGTAGCACATCACATTAGATAAAAACACAGACAACATATTGTTGTTAGAGCCCCAATAATTATTTCACCTAATCCAAACAGTGGGATAGCCCTCAGCCCATTAAATCCCCAATTTTATCCACTGACATCCACAAATAAAGTCAAGCAAAGCAGACTATATGTTTTGTATGCAGGTTTTGAGAAAGATACTTCTGAAGGAGGGTAAAACTTGAATTTCCAGAATAATTTATTTCTGAGCAAAACTAATTTTAAACAAAATAACTCTTCCCTTTTGGCAGTAAACAGTAGATAATAATTTTTAAATTAAATACCAGAAACATGGACCCATCACTAGAAATACCCATCACATTTACCTGATGACCCTGGAGACAGAGCTGAAGGTCCTGGGGAGGGATTCATGGTACTCGTAGGTTGTGGGGGTAGGTGGCTGCCTGTAATGTATCTGCTTAGAAGGTTATCCAAATTACTTGAACCAGCATCTTCAAGCTAACAAGCAAAACCAAAAGTCTGAATCAGAGAGGTCTAATTAAATTTTCTTAGTAGGTCCACATCTTTAAACTGTGATCAGTATCTTTACCGGAACTGTTCACTATGCCTTCAAGAATTCAGGACATGAGCAAACACCCTTACCATTTTCATACAGAGATCAGTCTTTCAGAACAGAAACCTACAGTGAGAAACTTAAAGCAAGATTTTTCAGAAGCTCCTAAATATCTGAGTTCTGGTACAGTCACAGGTTGCATTTTACTCCAGGTCATTGCAAACTTTTGGTTCTCGGATGTTTGATGTGCTTGTCATACAGATGGCGTTACTCATACAAGCTACCAGGTTACCGATGTTGCAAGAGCTATTCCACCATTAAGATATTATGGGAAACCACAAACTTGTTTTTCCTTAGCACGATGTGAAGTCTCCCTTCCTCCCATTCACTTTTTACACAGATTCTAGTTTCTATTAAAAATAAGGAAACAGTTACCCTATTACTTTAACTGCTTAAAGCTATTAACTTGCAAACAACGTGTTTGAAATACATTGTATTCAAAGTGGGTCTTTATGACTGTGCAAGCAACTTGAGAGACTAATAGCTTCCTACCCAACTCATCAACTAAAATCCATAACAGTTATTATTTGAACAGGTATAACAAAAAGCATCTTAACAGAATCCTGCATTTTCAGTTCACCTAGAAATTGCATGTTTAAGTTTTAGACTATCCCACTAACAACTATTTCTAACTTGGGTATTGTGAACTTTAGACACGTTCAGCTGAATCAGTCATGGCCAGTTACTCTCATGTTTTGTTCTAATGACTGAACAAAGCTTCAGCACTGCAGATCGATCACATTCAGAGATGTCATCCCTTTGTCCCCCCACTATTCTTACATTAGCAAATTACCTGCAGCCTCAGGAGAAAACTGAACATGCAACCCTTGAACACGATTCTCTGTAGATTAAGAGTTAAAAGGTTGCTATGGGTATTACAGCAGACCATCTGCTTGGATGAAATTCAGGTTTTGTTTCTAAGGTGATTGTTTCCTGTATCATGACCAAATCTCCCGTACTGTATATGGGCGTTTCAATGGGAACATCCTATTCTCAAGACAAAGCCATCGTCCTCCCCTCCCTGGCCTCCCAAACACTCCTGCAGAAAATGTATGACTTTTATTCTCTTTGCCTCCACTCATACGTTAAATTACGCTTCTGACCTCTCCAAACGAGCTTGACTTCATCAAAATCTCCCTCAGATCGTGTGCGGAACTATCAGCTGAAGAGTTGTGCAGCACCTCGCCGGATCCAGCGCTGACGTAAAGGCTGACCCCCTGCACACAAGGCAACGATTACAGCCCCACTGCGGGGCAGAGCTGAGGAAACGCCAGCAGAGAGAACCAGGGCAGTGGGACACCTCTTCTCTGTAGTTACTGCATTTGATTGTCACGTTTGGGAACATCACAGAGAAGTGCCAGGCAACTTTAACTCTGAATAAATCACCATTCATGGCACTCAACATACAGAACTATTCAACTATTCTAGCGATACCTTCCCATGTGATAGTCTTGTGGAATAAAGGAAGTGAACACAGAACTTGGGATTAACAGATCGAAGTATCAATTTTACTACAGGAAAGCCATTAAATACTGATTAATTAAGGTTAACACAGGTCGAGCAGGTAAGCACAATATAGTGAAAATAGTTGCATGTCCGAGTCAAGGGCTGAAGATTTTAAATCTTCGACTTCAAAATGATACAGAAAGGAAAGTAGATCATTACTTCACCCATCGCATAAGTGCCTGGTCTTCTCCACTGACCTGGATAGGTGGGATGTCCGGCAGGGAAGGTAAATTCTCCGGGTTTGTTACAGAAGGAATGAGCTCGATTGCTGTAACGGACGGACTTGTTGGACCACGGTTTGCACTCGCCATTGTTGCTGTGGTGGGACTAGTTGGATTAATAGTGGTGTTGTGCACAGAGACAACTGGAAAAGGCCCCGCGTGGCCAGGGTTAGAATGCTGTAGGAAAAGAGAAGAGACCATGACTACGTTACAGACAGCTCAGACAGCCACCGCGCATAAAACTGCAACACGTGCATTACATGCTAGTCCTCAACAAAAAATTGGGGGGGAAGAACATGTAAACTCACATTTCTATCAACATAGCACTGACAGCACTGAATGCAAAACAACTGCTATTTTTATTTACTTGGAAAGAAAAAACACTTTATGTGGCTAGATATTTAAATATACAGTACATCTTCCACCAAATTATTTTCATATACAGTTATATTTTCTTTAAGCAATTACTTTCCTCCAAAGACAGTTTTAGAGTCCATATGTCTGTCTACAAACTTTTTTTTTAAGAAAAAAGTGACTGTTTCAAGTATTATAAAGTCATTTACATTAACATTCATTGTCAAGAATTTTTATTCTTAATGGCATGCAGAGTTCTGCACCATGCTTCAGGTTTGAATTCAAAAACATTTTAGAATTTGGTTTCATTAAAAACCCTCAACTACACCACTTTGCACTTCACTATTCCTGACTATTCACTAAGAAACCCAAAAGCTGAATGTCACTGCAAAGTGAAGGAAGAAATATTTGTTTCCCAGAACTAAATGCAATATGAATATTAGAATTCATTTTCATTCTTAACATTTGATTTTTCTTATGTTCAGCAAAAAAGTACAGTATGCAACATGAAAAAGCATATAAACGTGCGTAGCTGTGCATTATAAGTGTTGCAGATAAACACGTTTACAGCTGGAGGTATCATCGATTGTAATGAAAGTTTGGCACAATGGCACAAATGAAGCGTGTACACAGGATATACTTGTCTTTGAAGGTGAGGCTGCATCATGGAGTATTGTTGTCCATTGTGGCGTGGTATTCCTGGTATACGAGCAGCATTCTGAGCCATTCTCATCTGATGTGCTTGGAAAGCCCCACAGTTCATGTTACCCCTCTGCATGGTCTGCATGCTGATCAACCTGGGAGGCTGCAAGGGTTTTTGTTTTTTAAAATTTTTGATTTTAACATGGAAAAAAGAAGCCAATCTCTTTCCACAGTAGTAGGTTTACTAGTTACATAACATCAAGAAAAGCCAATAGTTGTCACATTTAAAGTATGTCAAATTTCAAAAGATTTTCACCTTTATAAACTGCTTTGCAAGTTTACATTTCATCGGGCAATTTTAAGTCTCAGTGTTATGGCAAAAGGTGAAATAAGAAGGCAGGAGACACTTACCTGCTGCTGCAAGACCTGCTGGCTGCTCTGCCTGGGAACGGACCCCGTTGGCTGCCCCATCCTCATCTGCTGCAGCTGCTGGTGCTTCTGGGCGTACACTTGCTGCTGCATGTGCTGAAGCCGGAGCTGCGCCAGATTAATTTGTCCCGGAGCTTTGTTGATGTGGTTTGTTCCTGGAGGAGCTTGTCCAACCACTACATTAGGAGTGTAAGTAGGAGTTGGTTTATTTTCAATGACAAGGTTACCTAAACAAAACAAAACAGAGAAAGAACTAGTAAGCAGTTAAATTTCCATCATCATCCTAAGGCTGATAAATGTAGGATATTCAGATGTTTCTAATTCAGTTTCCTTGAGGACAGTAATAAAGCAATTTGAGTTTGAAATTTTAAGTCTCTTTTAAGACCACACAGCTAGAGAGCAAGCTCCAGTCTGATTTTAAAGGGAAAACGCAAAATGATTTGTTTAGTGTTTTTTGGTTTTTTTTACTTTGAACATGTAGTCATTGGAATTTGCATGTCATTTTTTATTGAGGCTGAGAGTTTCTGTTCTGTTTCCTGTACAACTTCCCCTGCCTGCCCTGGGTTCCTAGTCTAAAACCATCTGAAGCTCTGTTCTGGAGAGCCTTGCTTTTTCCTACTTCACTAATCTCCAAGGGTAACAGCACTCAAAAATTGCTTGAGGAACTGCCCATGAAGAAATAGTGTCAGTTTTAAACCGCTACTTATACAATGAAAAGTTAGTTTACTGTGCACATAAACCTCCTTGAATGAACAAACACAATTTTCTCACCTAAATTGACGACGTTCTTTGCCCAGAATGTAGGGTCACAATGGAAGCGAATCGCTCCATTGGCAGCTGGGACAGGATCACAACGTGCCTTTAAAATATGACGTAACTGGAATGTTATCTAATGGAAAGCAAAAACAAGAGCGTTGATGACAACAAAATAAAAAATGAGAACGTTAAGAAGTGTGCATTTGCCCAGTGAGTTTAGACTGCTCATCACCAGCAAGGACCGGCACTAGCACATATGACTGGTAGCCTGGAAAGTACGCAATTCTCCAGGAAAACCATCCACTGTACTACTAATTTTTTACTCAACTCAAAGGATTACAGACAAGTACTGTTATACAATAATACTGCTTCTGCAATGATTCAGCTGAAACACTGAGGTGCCTTCACAGAGCTTGTCCCCGTTCCTTCTACTGTCAAGTCCTTAATTTACATATGAAACGTGGTGTACAAGTTGGGAAATTTATCCCACTATTACAGAAAGTTTTGTTTTGTTTTTTTAAATGAAGCACAAACAACTCCTTGTCTCTTTCTTGGATATAATCTGGTGAAGCCACACAGTACTTAGACAATTCTTTGACTAATTGCTCGTGCCCTGCACAGCCCAGTTGGAGGACGCTTCCTTACCAGCCGCTTACTGTACAGCAAAGCAGTACTGCTGCCGCTTGCAATAGCCCAATTAGTGAAGTTCATCACATGCTTCACTTGTCGTGAAAGACCAGTGATGTCATTTTGTTGTTGTATTAACTTCATCTGTCTCTCCTTTGTGACATTCTACAAAGAAACAAAAACTTTTATTACAATGCGGGCTTCAGATTTATGAGGAAAATCTAAACCCCTGTCACAGTTCTTAGAGCGAAAGAAAAACGTCACAAGCCAAGCAGCTTATACTAATGCTCATATCCGGAGTAGCAAGAACCATCAAGTAATAATTCTCTATTATTCCACTCTACTGTTCCTCTCAGAGGTATCAAAGTGCAGGAAAAATCTGTTTTCAAACACAGAATGCAAGTTCTCAATAGGAGACTGGAAACTGTGAAAAACACTATTAATTTTTCTCTTAACTGTACCTCAAGGTGCTGTAAGAGAGATTTTCCCTTTTTATTGATTTCATTGATGAGGGTGAATATAGCCACTTTGATTTCCTGTTCTACTCGTTTGTTTGTTTCATTTACTTCTTTTATCCTAAAAAAAAAATAAAAAAAAAAATATATAAATGTATTGTCAGGCAGTTGCTCTACACTATGCTGCCAAATACTAAACACCACAAGCATCTTCCTGCTAAGCGATGAAGGAGCAATTTCTGTATTGAAGAAGTTCTGATAAGCACAAAATTTATAGCTTGTTTGATTTCTAACAGAGAAATCATCATTAAGCAATTTTTTAAAAAAAATTGAAAAATTTCAGTTTTGGAAAAAAATTAAACAGTCTGGAATCAAAATAGTTTCTCAATTAACAACTGCTGTTTTACTTAAATAATGTGAAACAGTCCTTGTGATTTATACACTTTATTTATATTTTCACACATACAGACATACCCAGCCAAAACCATGTGTGTACATACACATATATATTTATCTCCGTACTATGTCTCTTTCACTATAAAGAATTTATACATGATGCCTTAAACTTTTATGCTATTACATATTAACCCAAAAGGAAGTCAATCCTGAATTTCAGATGGATCCCTCCATCTCCCAAAAAAAGTCTTGTAAGAAAAAGGTTATTACATACCTGCATAACACACAATAAGGATATAAACATTTCACTAATGATTTGCCTGACATCAGTCTACATTATTCTCTTGTGCTTTACTACTACTGCATTTCAGTTTTTTATACCTCACATCTCTTCATCATTTCTATCACTGTCCTTCTTCCTCAGTTTTAGTGTCTTCACTATTCTCAACTTCTTCAGACTCAAAAAAAACATCTTGAGCTTTGTCCAGAGAATTTGAAATACAGCATTTCTTAAAATCCTTTTCTAAAGGGCTTCTTTGCTGCCAGATCAAGCATCTGAACTTGGGACGTCACTCATCCTGACAGCGTTGCAAAACCAATACTCCTTTGTCTGATAACGATCTTCATTGTTAGTGTCAAATGCCCTTTAAGGTACCTTGGACACGTGCTTTTTCATGACAGTACAACCTGGTCTTTTACTCCAAAAAACATTCAACCAACCCTTCATTAAGTCCCTAGGGATCCATCCTTGGCTTTGGAACCGAACAACCATCCCAGGAGGCAGCTGTTCCTTCAACACTGTTTTACACTTCACAATCCCATACAATGGCAATTTCATACCATCTGCCAACACTGACATTATTGTAATACACTTTTTTCTTTTCATCTGCTGAAGTTTTTATGGTAATGGATTGTGCGCCCTACACTTCAGAGTAACTGAGTGGCACGTCAAAGAAAACTAGTGTCTCACTTGCACCACCCGTTTGGCTCAGCAGACAACCATGATCTCTACACAACCCAATCACAGGCTGCAGAAATTCACTGAATTTTCAGGGAAGCCAGAAACTCATAGGCAAAAGCCATTACAGTGTGTTACTCATACATGTACCACCCATTATGGGCCTTGAATTCTTATCAGAGAACGTTTTGTAACAATTCTGCAGAATGTCCTGCTTCACAATGGTGTTCTCTTTTTGGTCCCTTCAAAGAGCTCCACGCTGAATCAACAAATAGAAGTTTCCATTGCTTAGATCTTCACACATTTGCCTCTGTCACATCGTATGTTCTCCTTCCCTTACAACCCTTTTTTTTTTTAAAATGTACATGGTACCACTGGGAGTTAAAAATTTCCACCAAAACTTCCCCGTGTATCTTTGGTACACTTCCTTCTACCCTTGTACTTCCCATCCCTGACCATCTGTCATTTTGCAAGTGACGCAGAAGTTGCAGAAGGCTCACAAAACCACTGAGAATCACGGTGGAATTCCCGGACCTGCACCACACCACGCACCACCAGCAGCAATCACGCGCTCCTGCTCTCTCCATCTCTATATTCAATATTCTCTATGACATTGAATTAAGGTAATCTTGGAATTCTTAAGCTAAACTACGTCAGGAAAAACTTGTCTTCCTTTCAGGTAATTACACTAAGTTTTGCTTGCCTAATTAAAAAATAAAAATAAAATCCTATTCAATTTTAAACCAAGTTTTTGTTCCACAGTTATCAGAGGCATTCTAATGAACCAAAAACATTTCAAGGAAAATTTGTTTATCTCTACAGCCAACACTTCTGTCACCTACACCTGAACTTAGCGGAAACCATTAGACAGATTTGCCTTGCCTTTATTATTATTTTTTTTTTCTTTTTTTTTTTTTTTCCTTTCCCTCTTCCCAAGCGTAATAAATGTATCACATCTTTGGTTCTCCCCAGAGGTGCCATAAAAGACATCTTCTTTGGCATTAGTTTCTTGTAACAACTTCCAACAGATGCACAGGATTGCAGGGAAGAAAACATTACAAAAAGTAATTAAGTCCAACACAACTAAAGATATAGAATCAGCTAAAATTTAAGTATTACTCTAGTCCCAACATTCATCTTACTCTGATTCATTAAAAAGGCAATCTAATAATAACAGTAAATCATTTTGGGGTACTTACCTATTCTGAACTTGGGTAGCTGCAAAATTTACATAGTTCTTCTTCTCAAGAAGCTTGGCCAACAGGTTCTCAATTGCTCCCTTCTGGTTCTGAAAAGCTTCTTCCAAAAACTGATACCTTTTCAACAGGGAAAAGATGACATCAGTTACCAAGGAGCAATGTGTCAAAACTAAGGGTTCTCAATTTAGAGGTAAAGCTATAAAATTTTGAAAAAAATATGACAAAACACACAGAAAAATCAAACTATATGCATGCCCATCAGTGTGCACAACATCTCAGCACCAGTCAGACCCTCTGTAAGTGTCCAGAAGACTGAACCTCTGTGGGTCACTTCTTAATCTCAACTACACAGGAGACAATGCCCTGTGCCGTTCCACAAGACAGCAACCTATGGAACAGCTAAAGGAGATACCAGAGACTTCAAAGTACAACAAATCATTTTGTTAATGTTAGATGAGAAAAACGCACTAATAGCTTAAACACACATTAAATGATACAAAAACCCCACCCTATTCCAGCAAATCAGTTTTTCAGCTGAGATTATATTGCTCATATCTGACTGAATTAGTTTAATCCAAAAGAGAATACTCCTATTAAAAAACCTTTAATTTTTAGAATTTTTTCAGTACTTCCAGGGGAAGAACAACTTTCCCTTCCAAGTCCTTCAATCAAACAGCTACTTTATTAAAGGCACCTTCCATTACTTTATCTGAAGAGTGCAAGTAGCTACATTGAAGGAAAATAACAAAGTTAGCTGCATTTTCCTAACATACTACACATCACAAGAGGAATTAACAACACAAAAGCAGCAAAATGCCCATGTTGAAATGGGAAGAGGAATTAAATAGCTCCAAGAGTTTTCATTTTTTGTGATTGACTGCTTAGCTATCAAAGATTCCCCCCAAAACCCAGGATTCCTGTCAGTCACTTGCCACTTCTTGCCTTTGCAGCAAGTAAACTTCATGCTCTGAAGTAAAATTTGTCAACAACAGGGAAAACTCAGGTTCCCAGACTGTCTTCCCTTCTTCACTACACTAAATCCCAACATTCAAATAGGCAGAGAATTCCTACAACTAAAGTGAAGCATTTTATAAGCCGCATCAGAAGTAACCCATACTATCTCCCCCAACCAGTGCTGAAAAGAAAGTAGTGTTATCTTTTATCCAATCTAGGAGAATATTACAATCTAATCTAACAGGAAAAGACTTTTTGGGTGTATGATCAAACTGACAGTAACACTGCTTTTTGAGTCAAATTTCTCAGTTACAATAACCAAGACTTGGGCAAAAAGAATTCTATTCACAACAGAAATGACTCTGCTCCTGTTCATTCAGTTTCTACCAACAACAGACAAGTTCCAGCTGCAGGAGTTCAGATGCCTCAGTCTCAGTGTTAGAAGGGTGCTTTTTCTTTGTTTTTTTGAAATATTGTATTGTAGTTCTAGCTTCCAAAGCGTGCAGACAGAAAACTACCTAAATTAGAGGAATTGCACCATTAGGCTGCCAAAAGAATGTCAGCTTTCTACAGAATCGCCAGCAATTCTTCCACCTGAAATCCTGAACTGAACACTGGACCATGGAGTTTACTGAAATGGCGATTCCTTCTCCTTTGGTGCAAACTATCAGGATTTTAGGTAAGAAGTAAACAGGACATTAAATTCAATTCTTGTTTCCACTTGTTTTCCTTCAACGATTTAGTGAGCTTCATAAAAACCTCAATTGTACTTCGTGGCAGACGAAGCAGTCGCCCTAATCATCTGTAATTCACATCTGCAGACAGAACAATTTTTAACAAATATTCTGCAACAAAGCATGTTAATAGCAAGGTATTCTTTTCTCTTACTGGAAAAGAACAGGTAAGTAGAACAAGATACATCTGTTAATCCGTTAGCATCATGCACAAAACAGATGCAAAGAAATCAACTAGAAAAAGTTAGTGAACAAATCCCAGGAGACCATGCCTTCCGGACAAGAGTGTCCTTCAGGGTATTTATGATCAAGCCTATGAAAGAACAGAGCAGGAATATTCAGGGTTGTTAATATTTTAATAGTACTAATTTCAGAAGTAAAAGTTCTCCATTAGGCTGCTGCAGCAGTCTATGAGAGTAATCACTACTCTAGGAAAAAAAAAATCATTAAATTTAATACTGCAACATACTGTCAAGCACCTTCACAGAGAGGTGTTACGTGTAGAGTGACTGGGAAAAGCAGTGATGCAGTGGCTGAAAAATACGTATTTTTCCCCAGACCCTCTATCATAACACTGCAAAATAGTTTTTCAAATATCCAAACAACTATATGACAGAGCTGCTAAAATGCGTGAAGTTTTAATGTATCTTAAGAGATTCCAACTTTTTCTAGCAGCCCAGAGAAAAGTAAGCTCGAGTCAAACCCCATCATTTCTTTTTACTCAGGATGAGGCAACTTTCAACCAACTAAAACCAAACAATTCTTCCCTCTACTAGAAAAATATATTCATCTGAGGCAAAATTTATACCTTGCTTTACAAAATTACCCCAAGTTGAAAGACTGCTGAATAATAAAATATGCCCTTTCAAAAAATTACCTCGTCCATGACTCACTCTATCACTTCTGCTTCATTAGAGCCCTGGGTGCTCGGGGCTGTGCGATGTCTGGTCAAGCCCTGGTCAACGCCAGCCCAGTTAGCACCTCAATCCCCCCGAATCGCCCCAGACCACAGCGTTCGGAATCCACTCTGGAGACCCTTGACAAAGCTCAACCCACTGATCACTTTAAGTTTTCAGCACTCCACATGGGTTCTCCTTTAAGGGATCGTTTCAGTCCAACAGGGAGTAAATACAACAGTATTTAGTGACACAACTGTTTGCCATCAACGCCATTCCACGCTCTGCGAAAGCACGGCACAGGAATTAAGACATGGGAACATTTGTACCTGTGTTCTTTGTGCTCCAGTAACTGACAGTCTCTGCATGTCAGCCTGTCACAGGTTTCACAGAAAAGTTTTAACTGCTCTTGTTTGTGGACAGGACAGAAAACAGGACGTTGACCAGATGCTCCCACGGCCTCTGTTTTTAAAAATAAACCATTTTTGCATTTTAAAATAAAATTTAGACAATCTGAAGAGCAAAATTACTAACTTCCAAGCTAAGTAACAGCCAAGAATTCAGACAACTACAGACCCGTTCTCACCCTACAGGTACGTGAGTGCATTCTCACTGAAGTATTTACAGTGCCAGTGGTTTACAGCTGTTTGTGCTTTATCGCATTCAAAGGGGAGGAGGAGGAGAAACTCCTCTCCTGCCACAAACACTCAAGAGACACCGGCAAAGTGTACGCAAACACCAGGATCTTGTACACGTGTTTAAACATTAAATTGCATGCGATTTCACCTCTGACACACTGAAGAATGGATCAAACCTCACAAACTTTTATGCTGTCAAACACCCATAGGTTTTCTAAATTATCACTTCAAAACCTTTATGACCTCATTAAGTCATATGCAACTCAAGTGGCAAATGCAAACAAACACTGCCCATGTTTAGAGTTACTTAAACCCCAGCTAAACTGCTTAGCTTTTCCACTTCAGAACAGGTAACATCAAAAAATAGCTCCAAATTTAATAAAAAGTGCTGCACAGTCTTCTAAAGATATTTTGAGCTCAGCACAGAGGAAAGCAGCCTTTGGAAGATAGAAGAGGTAAGGTTTAAAACGTGAATGTCTTCCTCAGTCTCCAGCACTTCTGTAGCTTGTTATACCATGCAAGTTATTGTGAAGAAAGAGAGCTCATGAATCTGCAGCTGACACTCATTAATAGAAATTTAAAGTCTCCGGGGCGTATTTTAGAGTCTAACAAGACAGACAAGAACAAGCCTCTCTGAGCAAATAATGCATAGTCAGTCATTGCCCACAATCAAGAGAGTTAGGGGATCACTGTCCGTCAGGTCACAGAAGGCTGTATCCTCGCCAAACCCCAGCACATCGACTGCACAGGGGCGCCCACCCCCAAAAACACCAACTCACATTTTTGATAGAGTTTAATTTACTGGAACAACCGTTTTTTTGGCACCTCCCTGCTCAGGTTATTGAAGGGGAGGCAGAGCTACGGCATTACCTTGACAGTCACAATATTGCACTCCTAATGAAAAGCGTTGGTAACTCTTCCTAGGGCCCTGTCATTTCATTTCACCTTAAGGGTTTCTCACCTAGAGGAATAATACCTTTAAACTTAAATAGGTAATATTTCCTATTAAACAATACTATTAAGACATACAGAGAAACTCCTCCAAAAATGAAGTTTATTTGATAGAACAAGTGAAATAAGATCGTTGTCTTAAAGAAATAAACTCAATAGCAAACTTTTTAACTACTAGTATGACTTTGATGAGAGTTGGCAGAAAGCAAAGCAGAGCAACTCCTTTGAAATGGCACAACGAAACAATCAGGAAGGTCGTAATATATTTTAAATGTAGAAAGAGAGAAAAATGTCAAGATCTTCCTTCCTCAATATGATCAGTCTTCATATAGATCCAGATTGTGCAGAACCTACAGGTCTTTAAATCAGAACTTTTATGCCATTTACAAATAAAATCTTCTAAGCTAAAATCTAGTTACCTTCTACCTGTTTTGAGGATGTTTTCCACACTGCATCAGTAGGCTATAAATTATATACAGTCAAAAGAGAGTTTAAGAATTAACTTCTAATAAAGCTGCCCGTCTAAACAAACTGTATACACACTTTGCACATTAACTTTCACTAACTGAAAGAGGTATTAAACCTAAAATCACTTTAAATTCCACATGTACTCAATAGTATCAAAGTATGTACTCAATAGTATCAATAGTATCAGTACTTAATAACATTGTATTAAATATGGCTACAAGTTTAGCTGCATATATTTCTCTACTGGGAAAACAATAATTGTTCCTTATAGCCAAGGACGGCAAAATGTGTAATTTAATTTCTGTGGCCAATGGATAAAATAACCAATCTGCCAGCGCTCTCCAGATTTCAACCACTCCATTTAGGTATTCTACTAAATAAAAGGATTATTAAGAATGGATCTAAATTCTTTCCAAAGACTGCAGTCTCATTCTGTTTCTCCTGTACTTAAGATATTTTTTTAATTGGACATCAAACTGTACAAGGTATCAGCAAATAACCCATTTTAGTTTAAAATTTAGGTTTTCCTCTATTTTTAGAGCTAACAATTTTGCACTGGTAGCTTTTTACTAATTTTTTTCGAAATCTTTGGGGAAAGCCGTACAAACTGGTTTTTACCCAAATAGTCTTCCCTCTCTCCTTTTATATGTGCCAAAGAGAAGACGTTCTTACCACAGGAAGGACTAAGGGATATGCAAACACTCACCTGAAGATACATCCTCTTTTTTTCTGATCATATGATCTTTAGTAAATTTTACTCGCTGATGAGCTTCTATGCAAGTCTTGCACAACCATTCCCCACACTCTACACAAAATCCAACAGCGCTAGCATTATCTTCACAGCTTGTGCACACCTACAAAGGCAAACAGTCAGTTACCACTATTTTCCTGGAAAGCATTAACACACACAGAAACAAAGCCAGCGTGGGAATTCCAGCAGGCTGGGAAGTGCCATACCTGCTCTGACTTCTCATCGGAGCTGCTGGGTGCTTCTGACGTGTCTTTTACAAAGTAGTTATCCACCAGATCTATCTGTCTGCACTCTTGGCGGCATATCGGACACCTGATCACACCAACTGCAAAACAAAAAAAACTCCAGTTTTAAGAAAAAGAACACAAAAACCAACATGCACAGAAACAAAAGATGAATGTCAACGTTTGTTCTCCCCAAGCAAGTATCATCTTTTTTTTTCCTCCTCATTTTAGTTTGTTAAACTCAAGACACCTGTTAATTACTTTTTATAACCATCCATTGTCCAGCCTGTCTCAAGACAAGCCTCAAGAGGTGGTGCCTGGATAGTCAGGTGTGACTGTAGTGATGCTCATGAAAACGGCTCAGTAGTAGTGCCTCACAATATTCTCCCAGACACAAGAGAAGATGTTTTCCAGCATAACCCGTTTCCATGAGGTCATGGAGGCAGAAGCAGTAACACAACCTATATCAAGGTTTCAGGTTTTTTCAAATAGTGTTCTGCAGGGAAGGCTGATACCAAAAAAATCCACCAGTTGATGGCAAAAAAACCTCTCATGCCAACTCCCCATGCCTTCCTGCAGCACGTGTAGAGGTGGACGTGTACGCACGGAGCTTTAGCACCAGACATCAATCAGACTCCTTCCTTTCCGTATCCTGCTTTGTTATCCTCTGTAATTGCTAAATTAGAGTTTTAAATCCTCAGTGGAGCCACAAAGAGGTTACTACATGAATCAAATTGACATTTAAAGATGTTCTACAAACAACCTACATTAAAGGTTTGAAAACTGATTTACCACTAAGGTAGTGATTAACACTTTCTTCCCAGAAGCGTCAACTAGTTTTAAATCAAGTTCCTATACAATTTTATTGCAAATATCATTTTCAAGGAGAAGCTTTCAAAATGATTGGGTATTTTTATACGCTGGGACACCTAAAACAACTGTGAAAAGTAAGTGTAATTAAATGATACTCAACTCCTTTGTGGATATTCAGTTAGAACAGTAGGACTTATTTCAGGGACATTAAATACATTAGTACTAAATTAGCATTAATTTTTTCAAGTGCTAAAATTAACGATGGCTTCAGAACACCAAAGATTCAGTGCAGAGCAACAACAATAATCCAACTAAAAATTCCCTGTTTCATCAATATGCTTCGGGAGCAAGACATGAAAAATAACCAGTATTTCAGTACTGACATGCAGAAGAGCTTTCATTCACACTTGGTGTGAGAGTCACCAACGCAGCAGGTCGGAAAAGCCTGCCTTGCCTGTCAACCCCACCCAAAGGAGACGGGTTTCACTGGCCACCTTCTCACACCAGGAGCCATTCCTCCCTACAGGTTCCCAAAGTCCGACACAGAGGGAAAAGGAACTCCCGAATTCTCTGCGACATGCTCCCAAAGCCTCTCTGACACTGTCAGGAGGAGCAATTGGCCTGGGACACCGCTCTGGGCTGGAGAAAACCATGAAGGAGAATGGAGAGGAGCCCATCCCGCAGGAACGCCGTCAGGGTGGGCGTGTGGGAGCTCCACGGGAATTGGCCGGGAGCTGCCGGAGCCCCAGCAGAGCCCATGGAGGGGAGGGACAGTGGGCACATCTCGAGAACCTCCCCGCGCAGAAGCCCACAGCTCCACTCATCAGGACAATCTGCCCAAAAGGGACACTCTGGAATGGCCCCAGCTTCTGACCCAGGGGAACACACAGACCACGGGGAGAGCCCTGTCCCGCAGAGACCAACAGCCCCAATTCCACTGCGTGATGCGCGTGGAACCCCTCCTTGTGAGGCTGCCACAAGTCACGTCTTCCTTACATCACACGTTGGACATTCTTACTTGTCAAAGACTTTATTAAGCACACCAATGAGAGCAGCATCTATGTAATCCCTTTAACTGCTTATGATTTAGATAAAGCACACTAAACCAGACAACAGACATCAAAGGATGTCAGAAAGTGCAAAACTGAAGTAAATTTAGGAGAAAAAGTAATTTTGTTTCCATAAAAAGAAAGACTGCTAAAAAGTCTGCAACATAATCGAGCAGCAAATCACAATGGAACATTTCAAAGAACTTAAGGTTTCAAATAGAAGATGCTTTTAATCTACCATTGCCAACTAACACCAAAAGCTGCAACAGAAGTATTTTTCTTGACTGTAATACTGAACTATGAGAATACCTTATATTTGTGATATACCTTGTATTTATGTTTAAAATTTCCCAAGGGTAACGACATTTCTCTGATGGCTATTTGCACACATCCCAAAACAGGTAATTTTTTTCAACAGGTTAATGCTACTATGAAAGCCTTCATTTTGAACTACTTTCAACAGGAAATTTATTCAAAGCCTGCTTAGAATTAATTTCTCCAGTCTGATGGCTTAATCCTGACGATACTAAAATACTCTTCCAAATTTTAAAAATGCTCTGGAGCTACAGAGATGGAGGAGGAAAGGCTCGATTCTCCGTATTTCCAGCCTCATGGAATCAAACCAGAGAAATCATCTTCAGAGAAAGCTTCTGCCGACTCCTCGGCTGTGTCACCCGCTCCGGCTGGATGTGAAGAACTCCGGCTCTTGGCACTTTAAGCATCAGTTCAAATTGACTGATCTGCCCCCAGCACACCTCTGCCAGGCACGACACATTCTGCCCAGTAAGACAGTACGTGTTCAACTCCTATCTACTACTTTTGCACAAGAAGGAAAAAAATGGGAATTTTCTGAATCTTAGTTCCTGGTTCCCGATCCACACTTCAAAAAATTCCCTTCTGGAATTTCATCAGATGTTTCAGAGACCACCTGTAGAAGGGCGATGCTTCCTGGGCCAGTAAGAATTAACCTGTTTCCCAGCCAAACCCACATCCTACCATCCTCTCCATCTGTTTTTCTCAGTTTTGGGAGAAACCTGGGAGAAGCCAGCTGGGAGCCCCCGCTCTGCAGCCCTGGGTTCCAGGGAGGGGAAGTGGAGAGGAAGGAAGGGGGAAAGGTTACAGCTCCCCACGGAAACTGACCCACCCGCTGCAGACATGACACCAGCGGACCCAGAACTGTGAACTTCTATAAGGAGCTGCCATCCTAAAGGATCCATCATTCCCTTGTTGATTTCAGTCAATTTAAAATGAACACGCCACAGCCCAACCGAACACTTCTGAAATCTCACAGAGGACAAAAGCAACAAGAGAAAGTAAAGTCGCTGAACTTCTAATGCCAAGACAGCCTTTGGCAACAAAATAAGGGGTATTGCTGAGGGTGAGGAGCTCATCGATCCGAGCGCGGGTGGCCACGGCACGCACACGATGCACTCCACCACGGGAACGTGGGGAGTCTTCCCAGAAGGTCAAAATTTATAAATTCAAAGTATCTCTCAAAGCTTATTCAAAAACTCTACCACATCATCCATCAACAATCAAGTCATCAGCCTTCTACAACCCTAATTACTGTTGAGTGAACAGCCTTGTTTTAGACATCTGGTTTTAAACACACACGTTTGTTTTGGGTTGAAATGTGTCAGGCTCATTCCCAACACAAAAGCACTAAGTGAATATAAAAAAAAAATTCAAAATCCTTTCAGATGTTTACATTGTTATAATGATGATAAAGCTTCACAGTTCAGGAAATATTTGCAAGCACTCATGCAATCTAGTAACTCAAACTTCCGTTTTAAGTTCAAACTTGGCACGTCCACAGTGCTCTAAGAAAGGGATCTCTGCCAGGTCTCCTCTCTTGGCCGAGAACACCACGAGTAGTTCCCACACGTGCATAATATTTACTTCTCTCAGAAACATTCGGGTCCGAGAGTGTTCCTGCACAGCCGTACGGCAAACCCCCTGCTCTGCTTTCAGTGATCAGACCTTGAAACAAACCCCCATGGGTCGAGTGACACAATCAGACTGAAATCTATCAGAATATAAATACATTATAAAAAAAACCTGCTTTCAAGGTCCACTCCTAACTCAACTTTTGTTTTCTTTTTGACAAACAATCCTTGCTTATATCACAACTGTCATACATTGAACCCATAACACATTATATTTTATAAGGAAATTAAGAAGGAAAATCAGTTTATAGACATCAATCCTTATAAGAAATAACACATGCCTAGAATTTTCTTAGACAAAACCATTATTTTAAAATGCACTACTAATCTAGACTGAAATTTATGTTTCAAACCAAGATTTTTTAGTAAACCCAGAATATAAACTGAACAGTTTTCAGGAGTCAGTCTTTGCTGGGCTCCAGCATGTATTCATGACCCTCAGTCATCAACACAGGAGAAAGCTAAAGCACGAAGGGAGTCCAGGGGACGTGTACTAACTCTCACTGGAACTACGCTGCCTGCGCTTACACAGCTTAAGCACTCTGTGCTGCAGGAATATTCAGCTTTCTAGACTGAAAATACAGTAACTACCACCGAACTCAATTTAAGTGCTATCACATTCTCATAGACATCAATCCAAATTGAAAATAGTCACTGCGTAATTTAAGGTGTGATTAACACACTGTTTCTAAACACACAAACACTGGGTATGGAAGCTGAATTCAGCGTATCAAAATAATTTACAATACTATGTATTATAGCACTCAGTAGTAAATGTATTGTTCCTCAAATTATACATACATACACATTAACCATTTCTGTGTTTCCCTTAGGCTTTCTTGAAAGCATATTGCAGCTTTTTTTTAGCTTTTCAGCCCAATGAAGATTGTGACATTTGCTGGGAGAGCCACACACTCTCTCCATTGCAATAATCTTCTTAAGAGATATTACAAATATCTCCGCGAGGCAGTGAAACCTCAAAACTGCCTCTCTTACCAGGAGCAGAAGCAGCAGTGGGTGCATAAAAAGTTGTTCTGTGGTATCTGTAACTGTCTGAAATCTCTAACTTAGAAACAAACATTTTTCAGAATACCATGGTACAAATACAAGATGGCATTTTCTTCTAACATTTTCAATCTGAAAGGAAGTGTCCAGTTGGACAGCTGAAACACCAGGCATTGAGAAATCATCTATCCACCAAATAAAATGCATATTCCAATGATCTATTAAGTCATTAAACTGAACACAAGATGCTACTTTTTATGTTAAATAAATGACGTTAAAATACAAGCTTTAAATACATAAAACAAAGTACTTATGATTTTCCCCCCAACATAAATGTTAACTACAGCAAAAAAAAATATTTCACTAGTGTAATATGCATTAATCTAATTAGTTACTTCTTTATAATACAGCAAACCACAACTTTAGATAACTGTTTTAAACTTTAGTTACTGTTTCTCAAACTTTTAGGAGTCAAGGCCATTCTTCTGCGGTCCAACAGTGAGAGCCTCAAGCCAAGCACAACCTGCTCCAGGTACAAGTGCCACCACAACCTGCTCCAGGTACAAGTGCCACCTCCCACTCACTCCTCCTTCGTGAAAAACACCTGCTCGTGGTTAAAGAGACCGGAGAAGCAGAAGTGGAAGTAACGCCTCATGACTATCAAAACCCCCACCAACAGGGAAGGAACCTGCATGACTAAGGAACGTGGTGCTTCTCAGCACCTTGAGAATATCCGTTTTGTACCTGATGGGCTATTAGGCATTTCAGGAGCCATTCACCTGATTCCACTGGCAATGTGTAGAGAGAGCTGTCCACAAAACCGCATCAGTGTCTCCTTCTTAACTGACCCGGTGGACTAATACCTTTGTTCCCGCAGACTTTCAAAGCAGAGCAGGCGGATCACACACACCCTTACCAGTTTACTCTCCTGGACTCTCCTGCACACACATCATGCTCACGTCACCCGAGAGCTTTTGATGCAGCAATCCAAAGATGAATCCTTATTTCACCAAGCAGAAAATCAAACATTCCTAAACAAGAATTGATATTCCAGTTCATATATACTTCAGAAGCTGCACTTTGTGTTGTTCCCAACAGACCTAGAGGGATTCAGATAAACCTGCTAATTACTAGCAAAATAAACCTAGCTTTCCAAGTTGTCCATCTTTCACTAGTACATACAAAATGTAGAATCTGGAATTTAACAAGAAGGATCACAAGACCAACTGGGTGCTTTTGGATGTTTATGAACTATACTTAACGCATTGTCTTTTAAAAACTGATGGACTTTCTAAGACCACATCCTAGATGAACAGATTCTGAACAGTTTGGATGAAAGAACCCCCACCAAGCCAGGTTAATTCCTCCACTGTGCAATACAGGAAAGGCTTGAGTCCTTGCTAACACCAGAAAGATGTCGCCAAACAAGGTCTCTTTGACCACAGGGCCCAGTTAAGACCTGCAAAACTACTTACTAAAACTAGGGCCCTCGTTTGGTCTGCAGACCACACCACGTGAGTCACTCCATTAAAAGCTCCACAAGCTTTTCAATTCCACCCGTGAACATATGAAATAAATAAGTAAATAAAATAATTTCTAGCTATGATTTCAATACAAACACCTAGAAGGAGCAGCCTACACTTGTTCCACGGCGCTAAAGTCACGTATGAAGCACAGAGGCTCAACAAGTCAACTGACAAACAGCAGTGCAGTGTTTAACCTCGGTCCTCGGGAAGGAACCCCCCGGTGAGCCACGGACACCGCGTCCAACCGAGCGGGAAGCCCGACAGCGAGAGGGGACCGGGTCCCGGCAGCCAGAGGGGACGGCGCTTCACTCAGCCAAATCTCTCCGGGGCGCCACAGAACTGCCGGGCGCCTCCCGCAGACACGCCTCTACTCCAGCACCCCTGAAAGCCACAACTAAGCAAAACCCACACGCAATTTACACTTTTAATTCCAAGAACGCCCAAGTTTCAGCCGTCGCTGGAGAACGCGGGGCGAGGAGCCGGGCGCTGTGGGTCAGAGCCCGCATCGGGGCCGCGGGACACGTGCGGTCACGTCCGCGGCCGCTCCGGGGCCCGGCCATCACACCGGGCCGGGAACCGCCGCGGCTCCCCCTCGGAGGGACAGAAGCCGAGCGCTCGCCGCTGCCACAGAAAACCCCCCCCCCGAGCCCGGGTCCCGCCGGGGGATCCCGGCCCGCGCTCACCTTGCTGGACGTCGCCGTTGGCGCCGCCGGGGACGGGGACGCTGAGCTGCCGCTCGGGCTCGGGCAGGCAGCGGCGGCAGAAGGAGTGCAGGCAGGGCAGCAGCTTGGGCTCGGCCTCCCGCCGGCTCTGCAGGCTCTGCGCGCACACGGCGCAGGTGTCCAGCAGCGAGAAGGGCGCTGGCGCCGCCGGCGTCAGTGGGGGCACCGGGCTGGGGCCCGGCCCGGGAGCGACACCGGGCCCCGCCGCCGCCGCCTCGGCCTCGGCCTCCCCGAGACCGCGCTCCGCCGCCGCCGCGCCTGGGCTCTCCCGCTCCTCGGGAGGCGCGGCGGCGAGCGCGGGCGGCGCGGCGCCGGAGGGGGAGGCGGCTGCGGGTTCCAGGCCGCCACCGCCGCCCGGCCCGGCCTCGGCAGCCCCCTCCCCGCCGCCGCCGCCTCCTTTGTTTTCCGCCATGTTTCCTCCTTTGAACCCGACTCCCCGCGCCGCGCACGTACGGCGTCACCACGCGCCGTGCGCGCGCCCCGGAGGAGGCTGGGGGGCCGCGGCCGGCGCAGGCGCGCGGGGGGGGGGAGGTGCTGCCCGCGGGGCCGTGCGCAGGAGCGCGTGCTCGGCCGTGACGGGCCCGACCGGAGCCACAAGTCGTGACGTAGCGCCGGGCGGGGCGGGGCGCGGGACCGTCACTGCACCTCGCGGGGAGTCCCTATTGGGCGGTGGCAGCGCCTTCCCAGCCAATCGCCAGCCGCGGCGGTGTAGGGGCGGAGCGCGCGGTAAGGAGCAGGTCCCGCCCCCCGGAACCGGCCCCGCCGGGACCGGCCCCGGAGGCGGCCGGAGAAGGAGCGGCGGAGCCCGGCCGGGAGCCCGCCGTCCGCACACCGCGCCCGAGGGAGCCGGCGATGAACCCTCCAGCGATACGGTCACGGCGCTGGGCCGCGGCGGTCCCGGGGTAGGCGCACGGGAGGGAGGGGAGGGAGGGGATGGCGGGCGCTGCGGTCTGGCAGGACACCCCGTCCGTGTCGGCGAGTACCTACCGGGTGTTCGTTTAGCGTTACAGCCTCCCGCGGGGTCGGTAAGGACCCGTGACGCCGAGCAGCCCCGGGCTGGATGCTCCCCACCGCCCAGCACGGTCCCGGGGTCCGCGGGGCACGGCCCACCCTCCCCCCCCCGCCCCGAGCCTGGGCTCCAACCGGGACCAGAACGCACAGATAACAAAAACCAGCGTTTATTCATGGCATCGGGGAAAATTTAGCAACAGGGAAGAGGTTTGTGTTTTAAGAGCTCCTACTCGAGGTGCATAGAAACGGAATCAATTCACAGCACGTTTCACTGTGCCCAAAACACACCAGAGCAGGACATTCCGAGCCTGCCCTGCCCCCTCCTAGAATTTAGAACAAGGAAAATAAACAAAGAGAATACCTTTTTATCACCTTACACAACCACAACTGGCCGTGTCTACAAACACTCAGCACCTCCAAAGCTTTTTGTTTTGCTTAATGCTGCAGTAAGAGAGTAAAGTCACTGGAACTCTTGCTGGATGTTCTCCTTGTTTGCTTCTCCATGCTGCTGCTTGATTTGTGAAATCTCATTTTCTAGCTGCACAATAGTTCTTTCAATCTCATAGTTTTTACTGACGAGAGAGACCCATCTGGAAGGGAAAAGAAGTAAAAAACACTATAAAACACTTTGTGCAAAGCAATAGTATCCGCGCGATAACATCCTACAGTACTTAAAGATCACTGATGCTCTGCGTGGAAGATTTTCAGGCAAAAGATATACTTGTGGAAGATTTAGCAGAAAAATTCGAGACACTCACGTAGATTCCATCTCCCGTAGCTTAGCCCCAGCTGTGAGCTGCATGTTCTTTCGTTGCCAGTTCAGATCTTGAATGTTTTTCCTGTGGAGAAAAAGATCTATGTATTTTTTTTTCTCCTTTCCTTAAAATTTGTAGTATCTTCTTCTAATTTTGAAATACAGGGGAGAGAGGTTCACTTTCCTTCCAACTTAAGTATGAAAATATGAAAAAGAATGGCTCACCTCAATTTCTGAAGCTCTTTCTGGGCTTGTTCTATCATATGAACCAGATGCCTAATAGCAAAATGCAAGCAAAACATTAGGAAAACGTACAATTGCCAGATCAGACTCATTTAACTCTTCAGAGTTAAAGCCACTTCGACCCAAGCACCAGAGAACTTGTTCTCAGCACAGTCTGTGCTCTGGGCTCCTGAAGGGAACGACACAAGGCCAAAACACTCCAGTTGTAACACATGCAGTTTTAAGACACAAACCTTAAAGAACCACTGTGTTCAGTCCTTGCCATCAGACAGTGTGATCAAATCATATCCATCACCTGATCAGGTTTTATCTTCAAGCTTGGCACCGTATGCTCATGCTATTCTGACTAGAATGGTATTGTAACACCCCCCTACCAATCACCCATCTTATAATTTTCATTCTAAAATTACCTGTAACCAATTTTTATTGTTTCCCTCATGTAACACGTTCAGAACACAAATAGTTCTTTTCACTTCCCGACACACATGCGAGCCACTAGATCCTCTACCACCTCCCCTCTCCTCAGCTGAGCAACCCTCTGCCTTCTTCCAAAGGGAACTCTCACGTTCCTTTTGTCTACACCATAATCTAAGCCTAAAATAACCCTCTTGGAAGTGGGCACTGACATTCTTTGACTGAAATAGCGCTGGTGCTTCCTGCAGCCACACTGTCTACAACTTATTTGGGCTTTTGGAACAGCTTTATTAATAACAGCTCCAGACTGAGCAGGATCAGTAGTAAATCATCTTTGTTTCCATCACTGAGTTATCATTTTGCAAGGTGTCATTAGTCCCTTTAGTTACGCTCAGTTAAAGCCCCTTATCACCAACTGCTACCCAAACAGTAACTCACAAGATTCAAGACTGGGATGTATTGAAACACAGGCTATTTCTTCACCACAGAGAGAGCTCCCTCTCTTTCAGATCAGACCCCTTGTCTTCCACACAGAGCTCTCTCACAGGGGGTCAGTTACTCCAGGATACGCTCTGAAGATCCCCACTGGACTTACACCGAAAAACATGAAAAACCTACAGAAGCTGAAGTCAGAACTTCAACTACCAGCAAAGCAGATGTCGGCCTTACTCGTTGTAGACCTTCCAAGCGTTACAGCCGTGCTGTGACATTAGCTCCAGGTTCTCGATGCGGACGGCCTGATGCTCCAGCTGCGCCATGGAGTTGTTCACACACTCCTGCCAGGCCGTGATATCGTTCTTCTGGCCGGAGGAAGGGGCCGGTAGTTCGTACCTGGAAGAGGCCGCCCGCCTCAGGAGAAGGCCCGGCGGGCACGGCTCTCCCGCCGGCGCTCCCCGGGCCAGCCCGGCCTCACCTCTTCATGCTGAGCAGCTCCAGGGGCTGCCGAGCCGCCAGGCGCTCGAACTCGTTCCGCATGATCTCGGTCTGCGGGAGGGAAGCGGTGAGGCGGGAGGTACCGAGGCGGGAGGTACCGGGGGCGGAGGGGGGGGGGGGGCCCGGCCGGTGGCCTCACCTCAAAGGCGCTGTAGTCGTGCGCCGGCAGGTAACTGAGGTAGTTCTTCGTCGGCCGGTATCGCCGCGTCTCCTCCTCCACCAGCGCCGCAGCCTAGCGCAAACCGGGCGTCAGGCCGCACCGCCCCGCCGCCGGCTCACCACCCGACGGACGCCCCCGCCGCTCCACACTCACCGCCTCACGGACGCCCGGCGCCTCGTAGCCCTGGTCGAAATAGGGCAGCGCGTCCACCACCACGTCGCCGGCCACCAGCCCCGGGCCCGCCATTCTGCGCTCGGCCCCGTCCTCTGCGCCTGCGCCGGCCCCGCCGCTCCGCCAATCGGCGCCGCCGCAACGCGCCTGCGCACCCGCCCCGCGACGTCACCACGCAGAAGACGTTGCGACGCAGCACCGCCCCCTCCTGTCCCGCCCCCAACATGGCTCCACCCCCCCTCCCGCCCCGGCGCAGAAGGAGAGGCGGGCGCGGTGTGTCGGTGGGATCGTTGTTAACGGGAAACGCAGTCAGGGCCCCAGGGATCCCGGCCCCGGGGCAGCCCCAGCGCTCCGGGAGGCAAAGAGGAGTCCGGCCCCGGTAGCAGCCCCCCCACCCCC
>QJSC01006438.1:8972438-9092878 GCA_003697955.1 Calidris pygmaea
GGGGAGAAAAAAATCACCAAGTGAGCTATTCCATTTTTTAGCATGTGGCATCTTACGCCATCAACGAGGAGGTTACGAAAGGGGAAATCACACATGGAATGTAAGCCCAGGAAGGAGAGAGAAGCAAAAATTCTTTGCTACATAAAATGAATTCTGTTGAGCAAATTCTTTGCTACATAAAATGAATTCTGTTGAGCAATTAGAAGGGCGTGGAGCTCTTCCATATGCCAAAATGCCAACAGGAGAACTTGCCAGGATGAGCGTCTTCTTCGGAGTCAAAGTCACATACTATTACACTTTGAAAGTGAGTTTGTAGAACAAGAAAGTAAGATGAAGCCTCACCTTTGACCACGTTCTTACTTAGTTCTCGGTCCTGTATGAACCCTGCAAACATCTGTGTTTCCATAAAGAAGTGCAAGAAGTGACGCACGTTGCGTGACACGTGGGATTTACGGAACAGCTCCCGCTGGAACACCCGCTCCCCTTTCTCTGTGACATTCATGTGCAGGGAGTAGTGTCCAACGATCTCCACAAAGAACTGCACAAAAGCTTCAGAGACCAGGGAGTTCAGAGGCATGTCACCTGTCAGGAGGACAACAGAGGAGAAATTTCCCTCTACGTTCATCGCTTTGGTCATTCCTTTTCTAAAAGAGGAGCAGCATTTAGTTTTTAGGCTGCCTGTCTCAGGCTGTGAGATTCCAGATGAGTGTTTGGTATCAGAGAAAACCACAGCTCTAATATTAAGATTTCTCTCCCATGTCAACTTTCTGCTGCAGCTGAGACAGATTCCATTCTAAATCATTTTCAACGGTCTGTCAGATTGTGCTCTAAAATACAGAAACTCGCTACGTTCTGTTAAAGAAAAACGTTCTCTCTGTCACTTACAAAAATTCAAAGAAAACTCAAAGCATGGGAACGGATGCACTTGCCCTGATGCAAACTCGAGCTCTACACACACTGATTGTGAAAAGAGGAACAATTGTTAGGACACCAAACTTCTAACACATTCACCAGAAAGATGTTCTCAGTAAGATCACAGGAAAATAGCTTTCTAAAAATTCACTTCCTAATGTTTATTTCCATTCATTCATTTTTGTATCTACTACGCAGGAGCTGTAGATATTTGCTACCGCAAAAACACTTTTCCACAGAAGTACCTCGTAGGTCACTCTGCTCATGTGACAAGATTTCACTTCGTTCTTCCAAGATTTGTACAAGCGCAGCCTGGAGTTTATGAGGCAGAATCTCATCTTCGTCTGATACCTAAAGAAAAAAATGGCCATGAAGACATTTTTGTGTTATATCATCAGTAGAAGCTTTTCATTGTGAATAGATGAGAAATACTCGTAACATGCCTAAAACAGCTAGAGGGAAGTTACTCTGTGATATGGTATATCGTGGTGGAGACAATACATTTGTCTTGTAGCCACAGAAACAAGAAAGGTTTGCTCAGCACCCTCCAACTGGCCAACACAGAACAATGGGTGCTACATCCACAACACAGACTCAAGCTTAGTGTACCAGCAATAAAACACACAAGGACAACAAAAGTCTCTGAGAAAATATGAGCAGTCTCAACATTACGGTTAAAAAAAACCCTGATCCTTTAATACCTTTCTCCAGTTGCAGGCTGCAAAGCAAAACAGAACAGTAAGGCAAGGAAAAGGAGACACAAATATCCTCCAGAACTAGTAATTCTCCAGTGCATTTATAGCTACTTGTCTGGTGAGCACATTAGGTAAAGTTCAGCAGAGAACCACAAGTGAACTGTGATAATTTGTCTCCTAGACTATCACTAGGGAAAAAAAAACCCAAAACCAACAAACACACTCGAGCTAGATGAGAGGAGGTAGCCCTGTAGAGAAAAATACACAGAAAGCAGCACAGAATCTCAGTGGTCCACTTCGCATAACGAACCAACCAAGTGTCTGCTTTTAAATTCAGCTCAAATACGCAGCATCTTCGCAGAGCTCCATACCTCATGCCACCTCAATCTTGCAACAAGGATTTGTATGCCTGTTCCTTTCTCTATTGATCAAAAAGGAATGCAAGATTATTTCTTCAGCCACTGGAATCTACATGGGAATAATAGCTGTCGCTGATTTCACTAATTAATTTCATTTTCTTTCATTTTCCTGGCATATAACCACGAGTTACAGGTACTGTAATTTCACTCACCTCTTGCAAGAACTTGTCAGCACAAAGATCGACAATCAGAACCTGGGGAAAGATGTACAAAACATACTGTCTCATAACCAGGTATGATGCTGTACCCAAAAAGACACTTTTTTTTTTAAAGAATGACCCCAGTGGCAGGGGATGTCACACATGAAACACGTTTTGCCTAACTGCAGGCTGTCTATCAGAACAGCAAATGTTACTTGTCTTTGATAACAACAGAACACCCTGAATGTATCTGGTGAGTTCACCAACTGTCTTAGAAAAGTTTGAGAGTTTATATTAAGACAGAATCCACAGAGATTACTGCAGAGAGGTCAGCCTCAGCCTCATACCACTGACATTGTCCCTCCACCGTGCTGCACCCAATTCTCACCTCTTCTATGGGCAGGTCCTGGAGCTGCGGTAACGAGCAGGAGAGAATGCCAATTAAGAATGGGGTCGGAGAGCACACAATATCAATCATAGAAGTTGGCAGGACTGGGATGTAGGTGTGTTGCCAAGTGAAGGGATAAAGCGTTGCAACTGCGGCATGGCCACATTTAGAGAGAGTGCTAGAAAGGTGAGAGAAGCACAGAGTGGGTTGTCAACATCTCGTTCCGTTCTCAGCTACAGACACAGGTTAGAAATGCTCGGGGAAAACGTCATTCACATACGTTGTTTATGCATCAGCAGAAGCCCCCATGCATCCACTTTTAACATCAATTATGGGGAGCCAAAATGGCATCACCCCAGACTAAAGAGGTACCAGAAACATTCCCTTATCTCCTCGTGGGTAAATAGCATGCTCCAAATTCTATGCATGCACGTGTTGTGTGGGAAGTCTGCAAAAAGCTTTTAAATGTAACTATTTACAATAAGTTAGAGAAGGTTGCACACGAAACAGGCCCAAAGTGGAAGAAAAAAAAAAAATAGCGTCCCTCAGAAAGAACCAGTCACTCAGACTCATTTTTTACCTCAAGTTGTCAGCAACAAAGATCACCCTCCTTTCCAGCAGGAGAGAGGCAAAGACCCGGATGGTGTGTGAGACGCTCAGGCACCTGAAGAGGCATTCGAAGTCAACGTGCTCGAGCCGGGAGTCCAGTGGGCGGCAGAGCTCCACCACCTGAGGGGAGCAGGGGAGATAACGGTGGGTCAGGCCCTCTTGGGGAACCCCGCGGAGGGACACCCAAGCAGCTCCTTCTCAAAAAGCAGTCTATAGTACGTGACAGCCTCCCTTCTGACATAGAATCATAGAATCACAGAATGGTTAGGGTTGGAAGAGACCTCAAAGATCATCTAGTTCCAACCCCCCTGCCCTGGGCAGGGACACCTCCCACTAGATCAGGTTGCTCAAGGCCCCATCCAGCCTGGCCTTGAACACTTCCAGGGATGGGGCATCCACAACCTCCCTGGGCAACCTGTTCCAGTGTCTCACCACCCTCATAGTAAAAAATTTCTTCCTGATATCTAATCTGAATCTNCTTCTCCAGGCTGAACAGTCCCAGCTCCCTTAGTCTGTCTTCATAGGAGAGGTGCTCCATCCCTCTGATCATCTTCGTGGCCCTCCGCTGCACCTGTTCCAGCCGGTCCATGTCCTTTCTGTGTTGAGGACTCCAAAGCTGGACACAGGACTCCAGGTGGGGTCTCACGAGTGCAGAGTAGAGGGGCAGAATCACCTCCTGAGACCTGCTGGCCACACTTCTCCTGATGCAGCCCAGGACACGGTTGGCTCTCTGGGCTGCCAGCGCACATTGCCGGCTCATGTTGAGCTTCTCGTCCATAAGCACTCCTAAGTCCTTCTCCTCAGGGCTGCTCTCCAGCCATTCTCCACCCAACCTGTATTTGTGCCTGGGTTTGCCATGTCCCAGGTGCAGAACCCTGATTATTAGGACATTACCTTCAGATGAACTATTTAAGGCAGCACTCCTCTACAGTGCAGTTTGCCAAGTGCCGCTCCGCCCTGGGGACAGCAGAGGAAGGCTGGTCCCGACCGCCATTACCTCATCGCCCGCTCCCGGCAGGAAGCTCCTCACAGCGATGGTGCGTCCAGGAGCAGGGAAAGGCGCCTCCATTACACTGCGCATAAACGGGTGTACCAGGGCCGGGGACATCTCTCGCCTCTTCTCCACCTCATCTAAAATCTGCAAGAAAATACATTGGACGCTGTTTCAAGGCCTGCTGGTGAGCCAGAGGAGACACGATCTCCAATGGATTCACAGCCCCATCCCTCCCCTTGGGACCCCTGTGAAAGCGCCTCTCCAAGGTCTGAACAATCAAACGGGAACAGACACCTGTGGGTACAACTCTCCATTCCCAAACCCAGTCTCCTGCTACTGCAAGGAATGTCTTGTATATGGTAACCCAATTCTCACAACTAGAGGAGTAACAGCCTATCCTCCTCCCCGAGAAGTCTTTCTGAAACACTGTTCTAGAAACTCTGTGCTCCAACAATTAGAAAGCAGCTTTCATCAAAAGCCTGACCCTGTATTCTTTGGCAAGAGCTGCCCTTTACCTGCAGGAGCTTTCCCCAGTCTTTACCTCTTTATCTACTCCTCATGGTGCTCAGAGAAACAAGCTGAGATCTTCTCCCCACCCCACCCTTAAACTGATTTTCCATTTCCAAGTCATGGAAGAAGAGGGTGAAGGAGCACCATCAGTAATAACCGGTATTAGAAGCCACTTCCTGACAATCATTTGCTGAAGGAATAGTTGCCTTCATCTGTCTAGACCACACAGAAGCATCCAGCTACTTTGTGGAGCTTGCAGGTTGTCAGGGGCTCAAGTCCGATAAGAAGTTCGAGCTCTCCCCACTTCACCTTGGAGAAGAGGTTGAAGCAGCCCAGGCGGCTAACGATGCAGTACACCTCGGGAAGGCGCTTCCCCTTCCCCTCCGGCTGAAAGGCAACACAACAGTTATGCTGAGAACAGGGATGCAGTAAAGAACCTGGCACCTACCCTGCAGCTGACTGGCAGAATTCCTGCCGCTGTAGTTCCCCCTACAATTTTGACTTAAAACACTCCTGAGGAATGACCAGTTCCAGGAGCTACCTTTCCCACCCAGAGCCCATTTCACTGCATTGCTGGGCATCACCACACTCCTCCCCTCCTGCACTCAAAGGGCTGGTGACCCCAGCAGCACAGGCACTGCCTAACCCACATGGGAAATTACTGCTGATTCACGTCCTGCACTTGTCTGTGCGTTACCAACACATTCTTTACACTCCACCCAACACACAGATGCTTACCAGGAGCTTCTTGCAGTACCCAAACCATCGGCTGCCATCTTCACCCGTCAACACAAAAGAAAACGTTTCACTGGGGAACGAAAGTACAGTCAGGGTTAAATTCACCATCCAGTTCAGAGAAGAGACTGACAAACAAAGCACACAAACTACAAGCCATTCTCCTTCTGGTCATGCTGAAGACCCGCTGCTGTAGTCAGCAAGCTACTTCAGGCTCTGTTCAGTGTAAAAACCTGCAGCCCATGGACTCTCATTGAGGTATGACAGCTCTCTTCCTTCCCAGCTGCTTCTCCATTCTGCCAAGGAGCCCCAGAAGCACTTCCCAGCCCTGGGATCTGGCCTTGAACAGACAATACAAACTTCCTTCTTAAAGGACAATTGGTGCTCAGGGAGAAGCAGCACCTCTGAGTCCACCTCCATATCTCATCTTCCCCCACCGCCAGGGTGAGGGACTCAGCCTTTTCCCTCACTCTGGCTACAGTTCCTCTGGTCCAGGAAACTGGCTCATACCTAAGCTTTCAGCATCACCTGTTCCTGGCATGAGCATTCAAAAACAAGTCTTTACCTTTTAAGGTGTGATGTAGGGAACCAGTCTTTGGGATCTGGAAAGCAAAACTTGGGAATGACCTTTAGCCTCTCTTCAGTATCCTTTGACTGTCTGAAGGGATGTTCAGGCTGGAGGGGTGACACATGCATTTGAAGTCACTGAGGTGTGATGCACAGCTGCAGCATTTAAAACAACGGGAGACAGTATCTTCCCGACACTTCCAAATGCTGAACCATCAGATAGCTAATGCACAAACACAGGAGAACATAATCTGACTATAACAGATTCCCAATTCCCAGTTACCTCTTGCATCTTTCCTGGTGATTGGACCTTTGTAAAACCCCCCAGCTGGAATTGCTAGGAACTGAGTAAGGACTTACAATCATGGCCAAGTTTATTGGGGAATGAAGCTAGAACTGACCCCAAGTGATGGTTGTGTCAGCTCGCCTTAGTTCTGTTCCTAGGAGATGTGAAGGCCCTAAGAGGAGCAGGAATGTGTTCAGCTTGTGATGTGCAGGTCACTCACAATTCAACTGCAACAACTGTGTATCTGATTCACATGTTCCAGTTACCAGCTGTGGGCAAATTCCTCAGAGACTACAGGACAACTTCCCATGCTCAAAACTGCCCAGAAGGGACAAAAGGAAGGTTTTCATAGAAAGGTTAGAGTTCAAATAAGAGAGATCACATAAGTAGGAAAAGTCCCTGAGAAGAGGAAAGTTTATTGCATGAAGCTGACTTTAGACACTCTTCTCTCAGTCAGCACATCTTGGCTATTCCAGTGCCCCAAGCTGTGACAGCATGAAGGAGCTGTTAGGAAAACAGTACAACATTTTTACAGAGTAACAGCTGTACAAAAGCTTTGATGTCCTTGGGCATGCAGCCCAAAGAAGAGGGTGAGAAGCAGATTACTTGGAAGCAACGCTATTTTTAGAAGGGAGACAAATCTGTAATCAGAACACCTCAATAATTACTGGGCAATGTTTCTTGCAAAATCCCAACACGATAGACTGTCCCGTATAGTCACTCACCAAAACACTCTAATGTGAGCAGAGGATAAACACTGGAAAATAATTTGTTTTGCTAATGTATTTATAAAGGCCAGTGAAGAGCCCCATGGTACAGTTGGGTCTGATTGTCACCTTGGGCAGCAGGAAAAGAACAACGCTCTGCCATTCCCAAAGGTGATGAATAGACTAAGAGGCTGCACCAGGGAAAAGCCAAATCTGTTTACATTCCTTTCTTCCTCCTAACACCCTGAAGTTTGCACTTTTAGCAAGTATTATTTATGTATATTCAGTTTTACCCACCAAGTTAAGACTTGCACTCTCTCTGGCTGCAGTCCCTTACTCGTTTTGTGAATCCAAAACATTTACACATTTAAGACACCAGAGCTATTTGCAAACAAATCCCTTACGCAGATGGACACTGCTGGAGCTCCACATAACCTCCCTTAACGAATGTGACCTCTCCTTCTCTATTTGGATGACATGCAGATTCCTTAATAATCTCTGGCTTACTCCTGCTGGCACAGATAGAATTACTGGTTTTTACTGGAAGGCAGCAGGTACAAGCCTAGACAGTGACAACTGAATATTCATTTCAATCTGGAACCACAGAAACAGGATCAAGGCTCCATCCTCTCAGCTTCACAAAACTACTGTGTACACCGAGTCACAGTTGGGAGCCACACACTGGCCTTGCCATCCATTTGGGCTGAACAGAGAGAGAGAAAGCTTATTTCAAATGGCTTGTTCTAGCTACAGTACTTTAATTTCCACATTTCTCCTCTGCTTTTGGGGCGCTAGTACACATGGCTTTGCCCATATTTTTTTTTCCCCAGAAAAGCATAAATAAGCCTAAAAGCCCTGCGATTCTAGTTCCTGTGTACCATTAGTCAAATTGCTTCACTCCTTGTCTATAAATCACAGACTACCAGGATGAGGTGGTGCCAGCTTTGGGAACAGATCACTGCACTCCTTCTCCCGCCTCAGCACCGCACCACAAGACAGGATGGATTTATGGTATTTCCAGGCAATTAGAGTCACAGTAGGAGCCTTCTTAGTTCCAAAAAAAGATAATAAACTCATTATCAAGAAAGAGATTCAACAGCTGCCCAACTCTATACATTAGGTCTGTAACAGAGCAAGGTGCTTCATATTCCGAGCCTGTAACCTGTAGCAGCACAGAGTCTGGGAAGGGAAATTAACAGCTAGTGAGTGTGGTTTTGGGGCAGGCTTCCATGCAGCTCCTACCTTGCTGGGAAACTGTTGTATGATCTGTGGTGTGTACGCCGTCTCAGACGCCTTCTTGTGCAGCGACACCACCACAAACAGCTCAAACAGCCGCTGCTCCTGAAGCTCTATCAGATCCCTCTCCAGAGTCTGGTAGTGTGGGTTCCTCTTGGTGGCTGACTGCGCCTGCAACGGGCACCTGTGCCGACCTGAGGAAAGGAACAAATCCAAAACCACCCGTGGCTACCACTGCCCTGCACCTACAGGTCACAGAAGAGGACTTGTCACACCGTTAGAAGGGGAAACGAGAAGGGTCCATTTGCCTAACATCACTGCTGCGCTCTACAGGACTCGGGCTCCTGCCTTGGCTCCTCAAGCACTGAGCTGTTCCAGGGAGGGGAAGCTGCTCAGCAAATCCCTTGGACCAACAGTGCTCTCCTGCTGTCCTGACATTCCTTCCACACATCTGTGGTGGTGCAACCCACCGCTCCTTAGGCTACTCAGTGCTTGGTGCGATTTCATCTCACCTGGGCCATGTAATAACCCAACACAAAACAGGAAAGAATGCAAAGGGCAACAGACCAGAACGTTACAGTAGCCCCTTAGCACAGCTGGTGCCCATGTCCCCTCTCGCTTGGAAACAGTCAATAATAGATCATCCCCTGACAGCACCTGGATGGTGGCCCAAAGAGGGGGGTGATACCAGAACCTCAAGATCTAGCAAGTTCTGGGCCTGTGCAACTGGTGGAAAGCACCAGAATATCCTATTGTCCGAGTTGGGCCAGACTGGAAAAGTACCTGAAAGTCAATTATTTCAGACTCTATAAATGGTGACCCTAATGAGACCCTTAGAGCTCTCCTGGATTGCAGCAGGCTGTGACCAGCATCTCCCCTGAGCTGGGATGCTCGGGCAAACACCTTGAGGGTTAAAGGACCAGGATGAGTCTCACTTATCCCCGCTGAGGAATGCCCATACATCGTGAGTATTTACTCTTAACTCCAGAAGAGGGGAAGTTTAACTACAGGCCAGGCCCTCTTCCATCCACTTCTCTATCTATCTGTGTTCCTGATACACACATTGGCTTTTACCACTGTGTATGTTCATGTTCCCAGCAGTGAGAGGAAGCCCAGCTCCACCAGTTCGGTAACTGCCAGGCTGATGCTCTGTAAAGCATCACGGGCATTCATGAGAGGCAGAGCCAGTTTCCCAGCCAGGAGACCTGCAGGCTGGGACGTCCTGACAGGCAGCAGAGAGTCACAAGCACAGGCACAGCACTCTGACGTAAGAAATTCCTGTGGCCCAGGCACCATGACACATTCTGGACACTTTGGAAACAACTCTTAAATCAGGCAGTGACTCAGTCACTGTATTTCTGCAGAGACTCTTCACTCTCCATTATTCTCCTTAACATAAAAAAGTGGAACTTCACTATTTGCTCCATGTTATGGCCTTCTGTACATTTCCCCCAAGTAAATGGAACGTCTCAAACAATTTGGTTGGTTCTTTTCGCTAGATGTTTGCTTAGAGACATGACAAAGTCTCTCACCAGGGCTGCCAGCCAACCATTGCCATCTTGCTTTCAAACCTTACCAGCAGAGAGACAAAGACCTCTTTGGTCCTTCCCCCACCAGCTAAAAGCAAGCGGGTATTTCAAGCCTGTTGTTTGGGCCTATGATCAAACTCAGGGCTGTGGAATCAGACAAATAACCAAGTGATTTCTCCCCAGGGAAAGGGTATCTCACACCGTTATAGGTATAAAATAGAATCCAGGGAAGAAAGTAGGGGGAAAATAACCTCAAGCGTTAGCAGCGAAAGTGATTCAAGGAAAATCTCCTGGCAAGATGCATTTTAGTTAACTGTGACTCTACCAACCCAAAATGAATCTACTTCTAGCAACTGGCAGATTAATGGCATTAAACCTCAAGGGTTCAGGAGAAGCAGCAGAAACAGATTTGTCACAACAACAGCTCCCAGCCTTGGCCATGCTGCCTCTTCGATGTTCCCTGTCTTGGCAGAAGCCACAACTAGTCAGTGTGCTTATCCCATCAGAGCCTTAGCCAAATGTGCAGAGGGGACAGGACCAACCCCTGTGAGTCACTCACTTTTTGGCTGATTTTCTGTATCGCTTTCATTCCCACTGGTTTCACCTGAAACACACAGAGTTTTCACTTATTAGCCATGCAAAAGGAAGATGGGCAACACCCAAAGTTGGGAAAGAGATAGAACTTTAGACTCATCAGACCAACACCACCCACGGCTGCCCACCTCTCCTGCTCGAAGAGCAGCCGGTACCGGCAAATGTGCTACAATAGGAAATTTCAAAAAGCACAGCTGGTATCAAGTCACCGTTTCCAGTAAAACCACCTGTAGGTCAGCTGAACAGAGGCAAAGAGCAGAAACCAGGTAGTTATTTGATGCTGCTATAAAAAATTAACAGAGTTGCTGAATAGAATATACTATAAATAAAGACTATACCACGGCTACAAAATCAGAAGAACACAAGAATATCGCTTCAGAGGCACTAAAGCAATGACTGGAGTGGTCAGAGGTAGTTCTCATGCCAAACGGTTTTGTGGGGAATTTTGGGGTTTGTTCTGCTTTTTTGAAAAAACACTTTTAACCAGTAGCCCAGCTCTTTAGGAATCACAGTGGAATCTTCCATTTGTGACCGTCTTAAACTTGGGTTAGGCAAGTGTTCCCAGTCCAGCGCTGCTGAAAGCTCAAGAGCTCCAGCTGCGAGACATGGGGCTCAGAACTGTTGCACAAGCTGCAGGAGGTGGTGGTGCCTCAGTTGCCCACGGTACCCCAGGGCGTACAGGAATTGAGCCCCTCGAGAGGTTTATAGCCAAGAGAAAGCTGCTGGAGACCTCTGTACCTTTCACTGGAGGTGCTTCTCTCCCAGCAGGACTAAGCAACTTCATCCTCTTCTTTCCACGCTTAGAATCAAAGATCTCCTGTATTTTTAGTACCAGCTGAAATCCAAAGCAGAAGCAGAGGTTAATGTGGTGATGCAGAAAAGGGTCGGGGTGCCAACGGGACCGCAGCCCAGCAGCTATCATCTAACACCACAACATGGGAAGGGCTGCTCCAGTCCTGCCAGCGACACTGGCTCACAGGCTGCTTGTTGAGTGCTTTTAGCACCGGATAATGAATGAGCACAGAATTTCTGCTACAAGAGAGATTACTGTTAGCACAACTCAAAGCTGACACTGAACTGTACGAGCATTCTGGAAGTTATCATACTTTTCTACCAAACAGACGGCAGAAGCAGCAAAGTGGCTGGCATCAGATCTCCATTCCCTGTTGCAGAAATGCCTTATTAACCCTCCACCACAAAGGACCCTGAACTCCGCATGCTCTCAAGCTTCCCAGTTCTTTCCAGAAAAAGCAGAGCGCTCTTAGTATAGCTTGGGGTTTGGGTTTTGGTTTGGTTTCTTTTAAGTTTTCTGCTGCAGTTGGATGTCAGACAGCTGGAGCAGGTTCTCCAAAGCACCATGTCAGCACAGACCAAAGCTGCTCTAAGCACAGTCCTTGTCCCAGAGTAGTTTGCTAAAATGAAAGGACTACGTAGTTTAATTATGCACCAGTGAAGAAAGACAGTGGGACAGAATAGTGGGTTTATGCTGCAGGGACACCACAGACCTGTCCCACAGGAAAAAAAAACATAGCCCAATGCAGACTAAGCTACAGACATGAAAGAAGGGTCAGCATTTAGACACTCCAAGTCAACGCTGTTAACCTTCCTTCCACTGCTCACAACAGCCTTAAAGCCAAAATCCCAAAGCTTTCTGTCACTCCTTCACAGCCCTCTGGACTCCCCCAGCTGCCAGGGTACAACACTGCAGGACTGCTGCACGTCAAAGGCGGCCATCACTTCACTGTGGAGAAGGATTCAAGCTAAATTCAGTGAGCAGGTCAAGTTCATTCTTGTCTCAAGTTAAGAATTCATTAGGTGCTCCCACTGAACGCAGGAGGGTGGGGCCTAACCATTTGTCACCACAAATACTACATAAAAAGGAAGATAATTCAGCAAGAAAACCTGTTTTTCAGCTCAAGCCTTTATCCCCAGCTCAGCAAACTAGGCTTAGGCTTTTCTCCTTCTCAGATCTATTTCTCCCCGTTCTCTGCATTAGCTAGTCCTCCTGGCATGGTGAGGCTGCAAGGAAGAAAACAGCCCACAGCTGCTTCTCCAGCAAGATCTGCCTTCTTGCCTCTGTACCATCCAGCCTCACCTAGAGAATTTCCATTTCTGTTCTGATTTTTATGCATTTGAGTCACCAGTGAAAGATACTGGGTGTGTTTAAGGCAGCTATGTGTTTCTTAAGCAATAAGTAAGTTCTTTCTTTTTAGACTCCAATCCCTTTCTCAATCTCTCAGGCAATCTTGGCTCAATTCCTTGTGAGCAAAAAAAGCGTGCTCCTTGCATATAAATTGTTACCAGATTTTTGGAATCAGTTTTTGCTTTTGGAGAATGTTTTCTTTTCCCTGTCCAAATGAAAGCTACTCTCCATCACAGCATTTTTACAATCTTGCCATCTCCTCCTGGATTTTCCAGGCCTACAGTTTGTTTAAAAACACATAGAGAAGTTGCTTGTTTCTCTAAAGTACTTAACGTTTTCAAAGTATTTTGCAGCTGTCCAACTCTACCTCACAGTCTTGTGCGATTTGAGCAAATACACCCAATTTTCACAAGAAACAATGATCCGCAGAAGAGAAATGATTTTACCATGGCAAAAGTAAGTTGTTGCCACTACCAAAACTGGAATTTGAGTCCTATGCACAAAATGCTGCTACAGTGGTAGCTGCAGTCCTAGAGCTCATGCTGCATGTTTATCACTGAGGGACCTGAGCTGGTAACCAACACCAGTATCTAGAAAGATTCCCAACACATCAAACGAGAATTACAACGGAGCCCTCCATCGTGAAGGTGGATTGAAAGCCTTTCCCACTACTCTGGCCTGGAAAGCGTATCTGCCTTTGCACACAGGCAGGAGGGAGCAGCCAGAGGCACCAGAGGGGAGAACTTCATGAAATGCAAATATCCCTAAAAGCTGCTCTTCACCTTCAGGCTATGAAACAGCTGCAAGGGAATGTTCCTGATGGCAAGCCAAGAACTCCCATCTAAGAACTCAGTGCCTGCAGCAAGAACATATGGGTCAGTCTGAGAAGTCATGAGGAGCAAGGGACACATACACACAATTCTAGAGGGCTGGCCCTTTAGCTCACAAGGAGCTTCCTTGCATTCCTGTACCACATTCGGCACAAAATCAGCATCATTACACTTCATGGAAGCATTGGGAACAAGGCTTCAATGGCAAAGCACGAGGAAGAGCTAGTATTCACACACAGCACTGATCTCCAGGTCAACACCTGGTGTTGCGTTTGCAGAGTCTTGGCCAACAACATCACCCCCACCCCAGCCAGAACTGGCACTCTGGTTTTTGATCCCCAAACGCCTGCCCTGCTGCTTGGGAGGGAAATGATTAGAGCAGGGTGCCTTGTCCACACATACAGCAGCGCCCACCAGCATTCACCTACCGGACACACAGCTCCATCACCATGTACAAAGCACTTAGAAGGTGCTAGACAAAGCACCAAGAGTTTGAAATGCCATGCAATAAGTAGTGTTTCATGCTTAAATCTCACCCAGGGCAAGTTCTTTCTCTTGCTAGCAGCCTCTACTGCTCGGAACAGCTTCCACTCAGTCAGTGTGACAGGCAGGGTTGTGTCCTTTACCATTTTCCCTTGGAAACTTGTCTGGGAGGGTTTTAGCTCAAGACTCTTGCGACTGAGGAAGGGAGGTTTTGGGGGAGGCTACAAAACAGCATCAGAAGAGATGGTTAAGCATGGGATTAAATTTTCGTCCAAGCTCAGACTCAAAGAAGCCACATTACAAATGACAAACTCCCTGCAGCCTCCTGCTCTTCCAAGCTCTCCATCCCACCCTGCACACTCAAACTTCTCATCAACTCTCTCTTGTTCCTATTCTTTTGCTCCTTAGCAACTTCATCAACTGCCACTGTTGGTTCATTATCATTTACACCAATAACAAACAATAAAAAAAATAAGGAAAGCCAATGACACAGCAGTAGGGAATCTGGGGCTGGGGGGGAGTACAAAGTAGGGCCCTTGTGAGGATGACTCTCTGTGACAAATTACATGACACATGACAATTTAATCCCCTCACCCTACCTTGGGAGCCCTACTGGTGCTCCGAGGGGGTGGGAGCTTCCAGACAGATGGGACCTTCCACAAGGGTAAGGGCAGCGCTCTGATATCTTCATAGGGGTTCTCTTTTGCAGGACCTGGAAAAGCATTGGACAGGGGATTTATGAGAGGAGGTAAAGTCCTGCGTTCTTGGAGGGGATGTAAGCAGGGAGAGCGTGCAGTTGTCTGCCAAACCTTAACAGGGTCTGAAGGAGACCTGTTAAGATGGATTAGGTTCCCACCACTCAAAGATCCTTCCAACCCACTACCATCAACTTGGCAAGCTGTACACAGCAAAATAAAACACTTCTACCACTGACAAAAAAAAAAAAAAAAAAGTAGCTCTATTGCAAAGCAGGTGATTTTGCCAGTGTTCACACTGATCTCTGTGCAGCACTCGAGCAAAGCATCTGAAGAGCTAACAAAGAAATCAGCTTAGCCCAGGCCAATTCTAGCAACCTTCCATGACATCTGAAATCAAGCTGTTCACATCCAGACAGTTACTAACAAAGAGTCCCAGATGGGGAAGACCTTAAAAGTCACAGAGCTGGAAAGGGCCTCAATACATTCTCATCTTCATGCATCCCTCCCCAGCAAATTTTCTACCCTTAAATACAGTGAGCGCATCCCCCAGAAGCACAGGCACATACAGATAATGTCCTCGTAGATGTTGTCTTCTGACTGTGTGCAGACAAGCCTGGATCCCGCAGTGCCATTTGCCTCTTCTCGAAGTCTGTGGGAGTTGGTAGTTCCCATCCGGTTGCGGAAGCCCTGGATGTCCTCAAACTCAAAAGATTTCCTAGAGGAAAACCAGCGTAACTTCTTCTAAAGGGACCTGCACGTACCAGCAAGTTGCTGTCTCCAGTCCACACAGAGCGTGGTCCTCCTTGGGGCCATCGAGCACATGGATGCTCCGCTCTGGACCCTCTGATTCCCAAGTCGGGGTTTAACCCCTGCCGGCAGCACAGCCCCACGCAGCCACTTGCTCGCCCAGTGGGATGGGGGAGAGATTCAGAAGGGTAAAAGCAAGAAAACGCGTGGGTCGAGAAAAAGCCAGTTTAATAGGTAAAGCAAAAGCTGTGCGCGTAAGCAAAGCCAAATAAGGGATTCATTCATTATTTCCCCTTGGGAAGCAGGTGTTCAGCCTTCTCCAGGAAAGCAGGGCCCCACCACACATAACAGTGACTTGGGAAGACAAACACTGTAACTCCAAATGTCCCCCCTTATCTCCTTCTTCCCCCAATTTTTACTGCTGAGCATGACATCATCTGGTCTGGAATATCCCTCTGCTCAGTGGGGGTCAGCTGTCCCTTGTGTCCCCTCCCAGCCTCTTGCCCACCCCCAGTCCATCACTGGTGGGACGATGTGAGGAGCAGAAAAGGCCTTGAGGCTGTGTAAGCTCTGCTCAGCAACAACTAAAACTCTGGTGTGTTATCAATACTATTTTCATCACAAATCTAAAACATAGCACCACACAAGGTACTATAAAAAAAAAAAAATGAACTCTATCCCAGCCAAAACCAGCACACCAAACAAATCCTACTCATTTACTCTGGGAGATTTTTAAATTGAAAATGAAGTTGGAGGCTCTGTGGCCAAGCACACTCCAGGTGTATATGGCAAGTCCCATCCTGTCACAGAGGCAAGAACCCAAAACACATTTTGCAGACTAAGTACTTGCAGCAGTACTCGGAGTTAGGGCACTGCTTTCCACTGGATCTCTCCTCCTAAGGGTGTCACTGCATTTGCGAGTTTGCATTTTCATACTCTTGGCCTCCATTTCAAAATTACGGCACAGAGGTCACAAAGGAGCTGGCAGGGATTTAGCCCATCATCATAAAATTGGGTTTGTTGCTGCACAGTTTGCCACAGGTGAAGAAGGTTTCAGGAGTCCTAGCCACGTCTCCAGCTGTCACGCTCACAGAACACAGCAGAACGAGCACCAAGCCAGCTCAGAGATTTTTTACCCTGTAACAGGGACCTACGTACAGGAAAGAGGGAAGAATAACCAAACCTACTGCAACAGGGGTACCACAGCCGACAGCCTCCAGCTTCAAGCAACAAGAGAATCTTTCATTCACAGGAAAGCCGGAACATTCAGCAGCCGTACTGCCCCAAGAGAAAGTTATTCTGAAACCCAGAAATTGCAGCTGAGGACAAGCTCAGGGAAAGAAGCCAGCAGCACTCTCCCCCAGGCTAGCATATTATCACTCAGCTCTGTTTTAAGGTGTGGGACTGACACCTGTTTGGAGCTTTTAGCCTTCTTTGTAAGATTATCAGCAGCAAAAGCAGCATATACACAACACTGGAAAGAGGGTACTTTCATCCAGAAATATCCCCTCCCCATCAACAAAGGCATCATCAGTACTAGCACCTCCACAAGGATATCGTGGCAAGCAAGCTGTTTAAACACATCTGTAAAGTGATTTAAGGAAATATGTTTCAGACATGAGAGAAGAATCAATGTACCTCTGGCTTCTCCCTCTGATCCTCCTGCTGGCTATTTTCTTCTCAGAATTGTTGGAGGATGACACCAAGTCTCCTCCATGCTGCTTTTGCAGGGCAGCTTCCCTGCTAGCACTGGCATCGCTGTAGCTACCAGCACCCTTCTCTGCAAGATAGCAGAAAGTCCTGCGGGGCTTGGGTGGTGGGACAGCAGCCGGCTCCTCCTCTCGTCCCTCAGCCTCAGAATAAATCTTTTTCAAGCTCCTCTCTGCCCTGCAGAGAGGCTCCACTCCTTTGATTTTAAGTTCTCTTTCCCTGGAGCCACACCTCCCTTGCTTCCTCTGAAGGTCCAAGGGACATGGTGGGGCTTTGCCAGGCAGAAGGGGATCTACTCTCCTCCACAGAGCTTGTGAGGTATAGAAGTTCCCCGAGGGCAGTCTCGCCCCTGGGTGCAGGAAGTCTGCTTGCCTCTCTCCTTTCTCCTTGGCTTGGGAAGCGAGGCTGCATGTACAGGGCTTGAGGTCACCACAGTCATCAGTCTGCAAGCAGCTCCGCGCATCTTCCCTGAAGTCCAAACCCAGGCTCTTTGGATGTTTGGACCCAGTCTTTCTGCCCTTGTCTGTATGTTCTGGCTTCGTTCTGAGCAGAGCATCGCAGCTGGGATCATACTTTACTCCAAAGTCCTTCAGCTGCTGTTTCTCCTTGTTGGAGCACCCTCGTGTCCTCCCCTCCCACTGGGAGATCTTCTGTTTGATGTTGCGGCAGTGGCTCCGGGAGAGGGTCTGCACAGCAGAGCGGGAGAAGCCACTGTCCACTGGCCCTGTTGGGTGCATGGCAATTGCCAATGTGCTTAAAAACACCCCATCTCCAACCTTGTCCAGGTCCACACGTGTCCTGCACGCATCAAGGTGGTATGAGACTCCAAAGACGCAGCAGTGTCCCAGAGCCCCTGGGTGTCAGCTCTTCACAGACTGCCTGCGAGCACAACCTGTGGACAAAAAGAAAAGAACCATCAGTGCACTCCAGCCATAGACATCACCAGGAGTTCCCAGCTGCTCTCTGGCAGTTGCTGAAGAACATTCCTCCCTAAACCACATGTTCAAGACTGGCTTCCAGAGCACGCTCCCCACGGGGGTCTCAGGGAGAGGCGGGCAGGAGAGGTTGGCTGGGTTGCGTGTTCTCTTGTTCTCGAACTTGTCCTGCTCTCTCCCTCCTCTGTTGGGGCTGCCGCCCTCTGCCCCAGCCCTCTCCTATAAATAGGCATCATTTTCAAAACATCCTGAGCCAGAGCAGAGCCATCCTTCCTCCATTCCTGTCTGCACAGCCCTGATTAGCAGACAGGAAAGAACTTTCCCCTCTCCTGTGCCACTGCAGCCACTCTGCAGCAGCTGCGCTCGGGGCGCTCCCCGAGGCACGGGCTCTGATGGGGACGGGCTCAGAGAGGGGGGATCAGCCTCCCAAATGCATCAGCCATCAGCTTCTCAGGGCTCTGACCAGCGGCCAAAACATCTGCAGGCAGTGTCCATGAGGGCAAACAACTGCACGTAGTTTCCTCAGCCAGCCTGCCATACTTCTGCTTCCCGATACAGAGCCATGGCCCAAGTCAGCCTAATGCTCCAACCTCTCTCACTGTCCACATCCGTGCTTCCACGATGAGGCACAACCAGCAAGTGAGAAATACGTGGAGAAGCACGGTCCCAGCCAGTACACAGCTCCTGGTGAGGCTCTGCAGGGCTGCCTCTGGTCCTGCTCTCTGACGAGTGCCCAGCGTTCCAGCAGTTCACCCCCTGCTCAAGTGATTACCTGACTCCAGCATCCAGAGCGACAGACCCATGTGCAGAAACAGGATCTACACCAAGTTTATTTCGTCTCCTGCAGCATAAATCTATCGAGGGTTATGACTTCTCCAGCCGGCGAAGCTCCATGCAGCAGCTGCAGAAGTAGCATTACTAGAAGGTGAAGCAATAAGCTTCACTCACCTGAGAAGCCGTACAGTTGGGTGCGCAACAGCAAAGGTCTTTCCAATGCACGTCATTGATCTTTGAACCAGCAGATCCAACCAGAAACACACGGCTCCCAGCTCATCTTAAACACAGAGGGTAGAGCACAAGCTTAAAGCGCACGACGTTCTCTCCTGCTCAGTGCTGCTCCGCCAGCCACAGCCCTGAACTGTATCCTCCCAAATAACCACCCAAGGAGGAGAATGCAGCTCTTCACCTGCCCAGGCTTGCAGGGCAGGTGGCTGCTATCAAGAACCAGGCATTTAATCTGAGCTCATCACGGGAGCCAGGACAGGGGCAGAGATGGATCTTTGGTGAAGAACGAGCAGACTGGGGTGGTCTGATCTGAACTGAGTAACCCTCAGTCACGGCCAGAGAAAGGCCAAACCACAGCTTAGGGACACAGGACTGGTAGAGACCACCAGCGTCAGGCAGCCAGCACTTGTACCTCGGGGACCTTTCACAAACTAACCAGACCCAACAAGACTGATGCTCTCCTGACTTCTCCTTCCAAACTTCAGCGCCTCCAGTATGCTTCCCAGTATTTCCACAGAAGTCAAATTTATCATCCCTACTGCATTAGCATTTACAGCAGTTCAGTGTAGTCAAGAATACTGAATTATTTCACTGAAAGCAGTAGTTTTGGGTGAAGAGAAATTAAATAATTTCTAGACAGAATATCCCACATTTCTCCCGACAGCCTCTCTGATGCACGCTGTTTGAAGACAGCTTCCATATCTTTACCCAAAGCGGAAGAAAGAGACACATTCACAACACATGATAGGTAGCCCTGACTCTTTTTCCAATTCTGAAAGCCAGAGAACATGCTCAGCATTTTCCATGGAAAGTCTCAAGACAATTCTATTTCCTGAAACCACATGCTCAAGGAGAGAATGCTGCCAATGCTGTTCAAGAATGAAATACTTTTTGGTGCTGAGGTCAAGCCCACCCACTGCAGGTGCTGCAGATACCCCACAACCCCCCGTAGCACGGATTAACTAAACAAAGGCACTAACACACCATCTTACCTTGTCCTGCTGCACAACAGGCACAAGAACACGCAAATCACTGACTCGGCAAGCCCATGCAGCTCTGAAGCAATCTTTCACTCCTTTTATGAGAGCCATGCAGTTCTAAACCACCCAAAAGACCTCCTTGTCACCAAGCCTCCTGTGTTAGTAGCCAAATAAAAGTTTCTGGTCTTCTGAAGTCTAGGGAAGCTGCCAGCTCGGTCCTGGAGGGATGAGGGGAGTAGCACAGCAGCAAGGACCCCTTCCAGAGTTCTCAGCTACTCCCCTTCTGTTCAGCTCCAGAACAAACCTCAAGCTTTTCTGAACAAAACTCTGCCATGCTAATGCCTAAAAGACATGGGCAGTACCAAGCAAGCAGATTTTATATCAAAATAAGTAACACTTCAGGAATGCAGTCTGCTTAGTCACTTCCATCTTGATACAAAGCAACTCTATAGTTATTAACTCATTCGAAGCTTCTGCATATCATGCTGAGGAATGGAGTTCCGCCTCATCAGATACATGGCCGTGTAGAGCACAGCCCTTGGACACAGGAAATAGGATGCTAATCTTAATTACGTGGCAAAAGGAGGTTAAAGTCTGACCTCTGCCATGGGTCCCAAGACTTTTGTACTGACAGGAAAGATATATCTGGATCTTCCAACTTTCTGGTTTTTTCTGAAGTGATTAAATTCAACTTTTGGAAAGTAAGTTTTTACCCATGATAAAAGATACCAACAAAAAAAACCACCCTACTTTAAACATGTAAGCCCTAAAGGCTTTTATACTGGAGGACAGAACCCACAATGTACTATTTTTAAAGCCATGGTTTTTTAACCTGACCCACAGTATCTGAATGCTCAGGTTAGCACGCTGAAAGCAGCAGATGACTCAGACACTGCAGGGCGGCTGCGTGCCCCAGGAACGCTGCAGCTTCACCCAAGAGCTGAGACCCACGGTGGGGACAGAGAAGAAGTCAAACTCAAACATGAGTTATCCTGGAGCTGCTTCTTGGTGCAACCACCACGGCTTATTCCCCCCATACCCAACACCCTCAGACATCCTCTCCACACGCCTTCCCTTCAAGGCAAACACAGCCCAAGAGCTGTGCTTTTTAGGACAGGGCACCCAAAATCTTTCAGGGTCTATTTCTTCACTTGCCACATCCTGTCCCTGCAGGAGTTTAACTTCTAAATGCTCACATAGTAAGCAATTTGCTCGATCCTGCCTGCAAGCCCCTGAAGGGACAACCAGACCAAGTAGTGACTGAAAGACACATCACGCTCCTGGGGCCCCAGTGGGCTCCTGGCCCTGGTCAGGACCCTTCCATTGCTCCAGCAAGTACCCAGCCTCGGGCCTTTCCCTCAGCCTGGGGCCAAGCTCCCGCACCTCCCCGCTGGCAGACGGAGCCCTGGGAGCCCAGCACACCAGCTTCTGCAGAAGCTTCTCACTTCCCAGTTCCACTCTCCCTTCCCATGCAGCAAGGTCACCGCTCGCTCATCCCTCCCTTCCGTAACTGATCGGGACAGCAGAAACCAGTACCACCATTGCCCAGATGCATGTTTCCAGGGGCTATTTCTCCTGCAACCCCTCTTCTACTTTTCTTCCGTTATTAGGGCGGACGTAGGTCTCAGCTGTCAAGAGGAAGAGCTCCCACCACGACTAGGGCTCTACCAGTCGTGGTAGCCAGGTGCCCACTCGGGCAGGCTGCATTCAGCCATGGAACAGAGGGGTCTGCACAGTGAGCCGGGAAAGGGAAGGGGAGGGGGCTCCACACCAGCCTAGACCCCATGTCCTTGGGCAGCATGGCCAGGAAAGACCCCACGTACAGCATCACAGCCCACCAGTAAGTGATCTGCCCTAAGGAAGCTCCGTACGGAATCACAGAGTGGTTGAGGGGGGAGAGCACCTCTGGGTGTCACCTTGTCCAACATCCCCACTCAGGCTGGGCCACCTACGGCAGGTTGCCCAGGTCCACGTCTGGATGGGTTTGGAATATCTCCATGGAGGGAGACTCCACCGGCTCCCTGGGCAGCCAAGTGCTTGGTCACCCCCCGAGTGAGAAAGTGTTTCCCGCCGTTCAGGGGGACCCTCCCATGTGTCAGCGTGTGCCCATCACCGTGGGTCCTGTCACCGGCCACCACCGGCCGGGCCCTCTCTGCACCCCCCCTCCAGACGGTGAGACCCCCCCGAACCCCTTTTCTCCGGGCGGGGCAAGGCCAGAAGCTGCGGGAGGACGGGGGCCGGTCCAAGGCGGCTGCTGGGTGTCCTCCGCGCCTCCAGCTCCCGGCCCGCCCACGGGGAAACGGCCCCGCCGCCGCTCCCCGCCTGCCCGGGACTGGGTGACGGGACCCGGCAGGACCGAGCCGCGGCCCCTTCACCGCCCCGCGGGGCTGGCCCGTGACGGCGAGTAATGGGCCGCCGTCTGCCCGCGGCCGGGCTCGCCTCCTCAGTCAGACACGACGCCGCCTCACCGTAGCCCCAGGCCCTCACTGGGGCCGGCACCGGCAGCGACCGGACCGCGCAGCACCCGAGCCCGGCCGGCCCCGCCGCCGCCGTCCCGTCCGGTGCCGTCCCGTCCAGCGCCTCCTCTCCCTCCTCCCCCCCCCCCCCCCCCCCCCCCCCCCCCCCCCCCCCCCCCCCCCCCCCCCCCCCCCCCCCCCCCCCCCCCCCCCCCCCCCCCCCCCCCCCCCCCCCCCCCCCCCCCCCGGGCCGAGCCACGCGCCCGGAGCCCCGTCCCGCCCCGCGCCCCCCGCCCCATCTCACCGCCGCCTCGGGCCGGCCCCGGCCCCGCTCCCGCAGGACGCTCCCGGCGCGCACCGGGCGCCCGCCCATTGGTCCGCGCGGCCGTCACTCGGCCGGCCCCGCCCCCCGGCGCAGCGCGCAGGCAGTTGCTGAGAGACCGGCCTTTACTGCGGGGACCCCGGCCCGGCCCCGCCGCCCCCCCCGGGTCCCCCCGCGGTCCTATTCGGCTTTCAGCCCCTCGGCAATGAGGTTGAGCTCGTAGCACCAGGTCTCGTAGCGGTAGGCCATGCGGATCTGGGCCACGTTCGTCTTCCGGATGTCGTTGCCTTGGGGCCCCTCTTCCTGGTAGTTTTCCCCCAGGAACTTGGCTTTCTCCTGCCGGAGACGGGGACAGCGGTGCGGACCTCAGCGCCCTGCCGGCAGCACCCGAGGGAAGCGCCGGCCGCTGCCGGGCTTCGCGGGGGCTGAGCCCGCGGCGCTGCCGGCCTTGGCCCCCAGGGAGGGACCGGCACCTACCTCATGCGACAGGCCGCACTGCAGGACGCTGTTCCGGGCAATTTCACACATGTCACAGGTGCTGAGCTTGAAGACTTGGGCAGCAATGGCGTACTCCTCCATCAGGGCCTCCTGCAGCCACAGGCTGTGTTAGAGGCCAGCAGCCTCTAACCTAATCTAAGGGTCAGCAGCCGGACCCTCTGCAAATGCTCAGGGATTCCCAAAAAAATCGAGGCCCCCCCACAGCCCCAGCCCCGGTGCCCAGGCAGGAGGTGATCAGCTCACACCGTACCTTGGTGTAGTGGAACTGCATGGGGTCATCTGTGGAAAGGGACACCATGAGGCCCTTCTGGTGGAAGTCGAGCAACGGGTTCTTCGCGTACTCCAGGAAGAGGCTGTTGTTGCTGAGTGGGGACATAGCAATGGGAATCTGGGCAAGGAAGTACAGATACTGCAAGACCGGGCTCTGCAAAAATGAGGAGAGTTGCCAGGTTAAGGATGACGTTGCTGCCCTTTCCACCTCCAGGGTCACTCCTCAGATCAGCCCAGTGCCCCAGCCAGGAGATGTGGTGCACTGAGCTCACGTGCTAGAAGAGAGATAGGCAAGCTACAGTCTTCTGGGGCCCACATGAGACCAAGTGAGTTCAAACCTGTCTGATTTCAGAACTCAGCTGGCTCCAGTGATAACAGACATATCCAGTGATAGGTCTGTGAGGCTGAACCCCTGAAATCTGAATACATTTCTCAGCTACATCCCCACACACACCTGGAGAAACACAGAAAATCATGTAACATCTGCCTGAAGCCAGGCTGGCTGTGTCAGTCTAGTGCAGAGCACAGTTAACTGTCAACTATAGAGAAGACCAGCCGTGAACATGTTTTCCTCTGCCATGCCTGGGCTGCTCTCCGGCAGACTGCTCCACTCACCTTCTTGAGGTTGAGACCATGGGAGATGTTATCTGCTGTCATGAAGGCTGTAAGCAGATGTGTGAGGGCCCCGGCTTCCCCACAGTGTGGACGGAAGAGGAACGTGTTCATACCACGCTGCCTAGGCACATGGAAGAAGGACTCAGAGAAGGCAAGCAGCAGGGTTAGGTGGCATGGGATGCAAGATTCCCTGACATCAGGTCCAGCTCTGCTTCTACCAGTGGGACCCCACGAATCCAGCTTGACCTAGAAGCTTGACCTAGAAGATTATTTGTTCTCTTTTCTCCTCTGTGCAGAGATGTATCTCTGCAATCCCAAAGTTTTCACCCCAGTCCATCACGCTTCCTGCCGAGGAGTGTTTGGATTGCTCTGGGACGTGAAACTCCAAGCTATGCTGTGGCAGGGCAAGGAGGGCCTCACTTCTTCCACACCAACAATCAAAGAAATGACACAACTCATGAGGCAGCCCCATACCTACCATCATAGGTAGTTTAGCAGATCCTGGGCCTCACCTGCGTAGGTTGTTGAGCACTAGGATGTTGGCATACATATAGTATAGATAGTAGGTGTAGGATGGGTTCTTCTCAGAAGTCCACTCTTTTGGCTTTGGGCTTTTAGTGCAGAACATGTGTCCACTATGCTTGGATTCATCATCCACGCTGTCAAAGCCAGTGATCTGCTTGGCAAAATAACAAAAAAGCTGCATCTCAAAGCTCCACGCCTCATCATGCCCAGGTAGGCTGGCTCACCCTGCCCTGCTGCAGCTTGCCACAGCCCAGCTGTAGCCTGTCCCCCTGCTCCAACCAAGAGCAGAGCCAGGGCAAGGCTGCAGACCTTGCTCCTCACAAATGCCCAAGCTCTATCAAGGGCTAGAAATAGAGCTCACACCAAACACCTCTGCAGGAGGGGAGTGGGCAGCACAGCCCTACAGCAGCCAGCTCAGAGTCTGGCCCCCCCACACCTGCTTTCCCAGAGCGTGGCACAAGTCCACTGATGACATTTTCCATGTCGGTGCCAATACCACATTTCTTGTGCCCAAACAGGAATGCGAGTGCTCACCACACCCTGACGACATCGTCAGGTGACACTCACGTGACGTAGAAAGACACTCAGCTCCTTGTGGGACTGGGGATTGATAGTTGCCTCAAACACGGGAACAAAGATATTTTCCAGCATCTTCTCAAAGTGTGGGAGGAAATTCTTAGACCTGAACACATCACTGTGGACAGAGAACAGGGATTAGCTGCTAGCAGGGGAACAACATAGCCCCCATAATCCCTTGAGGATAAAAAATGAGGTATAGTAAGGCACTATTAGGCACAGGGCTCCCTCAGACCCACTGCACATACTAAATCCTGGGTACTTGGATCATCCACTTCATGTTGGGGGAGTAGACCCGATGATTGTTGAACCAGCTGGCTAGCTTGGGCCACTCCTCAGCCGATCGCCCGTAGATTGAGAGGCGAGGCTCTGCATGCTGGTACTTGGCATCCTCCAGATCAGAGCCAACCTCCTGCAACACAGAAAGAGACAGTTGCACGGGGACCCGCCAGCCGCTGGGCACAGCAGCACCGCAGCTTGACTGCTGTCTCCTCCCCTGGATGCTCACCTTGATGATGGTAGCAAAGTACTCGCCATTGATAGCGTTCTCCGTCTTCAGATAGAGGTCTCGCAGCTCACTTGCACCCACAGGGTTATACTTGTCATTGAACTTGTCAAAACGCTGAAATGTCTGGCGCCCCTGGAGCAGGGAGGATCGGTGGTGAGTAACCCACACACACACACACACACACACACCGGGTCCAAGCATAGCAGCTGAGCAGGGGCTGATCCAAACAACCCACAATGGGAAAGCCAGGAGCTGCTACATCCTGCCACAAGCACTGAAGTGCACATGTCATGGGTACCAAAGGAGAGGAAAAGCCATGCCTACAGGGGTGGATGAGAGTGACCCAAGAGTGGTCTTACACTAAATGCTCTACCACTTACAGCATGGACATCCAGGGAATCCACTGTCAGGTCATAGGGGTGCAGATTGAGCTGCTGGAAAAGCTGTTTCAGGGTGAGTTGTTTGCCGTTTGCATTATAAACGACACGGTCAGCATCCACACAGTATGATTTCTTGATGAAGCGCAGAAGATGCTTCTGGTTCATGCAGGCTGCAGCATGGATGTGTGTGTCCACCTGAGAAACCAGAAGGACAGCCATTTAGCTTCGAGTTGGGATGCTGCGGTACTGTCACAGGGGGGCTAACAAACCCCTTGGGTGAGCCCAAGCTGTGTGGGGAGCCCGGCTCAGCCCAGCAGTCAGCACCATCCCATTAGCAGGAGCAGTGTAGCTGCCACAGAGGTTGACTCTTAATATCCAGCTCTCAGGGAGGGGAAGGCACCAAGACAGCTCGTCTTCAAGAGTCCCTAGGGCTGTAAACCTTGCCATTTACCTTCCGGCAGTTGTAGAAGTCCCGATGGGGGTTGTTCTTTAGCTCTTTAATTTCTTCCATCTCATTTAGCATTTCATGCACTTGGAACTTGGATGAGAGGAACTTTAGGCGCCGGTGAGCGTAGGTCTTGCTAGTGAAAGCAGAGAGTAGAACAGTGGTGGGGCTCCTTTCCCTCAGCACAGGGGCATAGCCCTTCAAACACAGGGATGCAGCTTACAGTTGAGGTGGAGGGGCTCATGCTGGCCTGGCCTGCATCCCTAAGGTGCTGCTTCTGCTCTATCACAGAGCTTTGAAGAAAGGCCTGACCAGGTGTAAGCATCTCTGCAGGGCATGGCTCCAACCCCTGAATGCTGACTTTGCTTAAGATCCCAATCAAGATGGCCAACAAGGGCCAAGAACGCTTTGGTAGCCAGCAGGCTGCAGGGATGGAATCAGCAGGTTTCCCTCCCAGGAAGAGGGGGGACAGCCCTGGCTCTGCCCTGCCGTCCGCCCACCGAGGCAGGAGCTGTGGGCTGCCCCCAGCAGTGCTGGGTTGTGCACTTACACAGGGCCCTGGGCAATCAGGGCCAGGAGGAAGTTCATGTCATCAACGAAGTGCTCGAGGCTGAGGTAGGGCAGGTCCTTTGGCTCATTTCTTTCAGCCGCTGCCTTGTCTCCGTAGATGTAAACTACCCCATCCTTCATCTGGATATGGTATCCCAGGTCTTCAGGGAGATTCCCAGTTTCAAAGGGATCCTGTCCATCCTTCACTGGTGGGGTGAACACTGGACCAAAAGGAGAATACCATGAGGCACGAGCTGCCAGCCAAAACCCCACATGCCTGCTACGCTCCTCCACCCCAGGCAGAGGGCAGGGGCAGCCCTGACACTGAAGAGGAGGCCTGGGCAAGCAACTCCCCTGTGGAGCTCTTCTGCAGCCCTTTTCAGACCCATGCCCACCCCATGCTGAAGCCAGAGAGGAAAACCGTCCAAGTGCCTAGATGTACCTGGGCCAATGTCACTTGCCCTCCAGACCTCGCCTTCGATAGCACGCAGGTACTGAGACGGGGTCCTGGGGAACCTCTGGACAGACTGCTGCATGTATTTCTCCCGGATGCAGAGAGCACGGTACAGGCCTTTGCAGACAACTTCAAAATCTTCAACTGTCACCTGCAAGAGGGCTGTTGTTGAACGCAACCACACAGCTGGAAGCTAGCTGGCTGAGAGATACCTTGGTGCACCAAGATGAGAAGGGGACAGTTTTGTTCACAGCAAGATACATAGCGTGTCATCCCCTCCCTCACACGGCTCTGCCTGAGCAGGGCGAAGAAGGGGTGACAGGCAAAGTCCTAGACATGGCAGAGGGAAGTTCCTCACACCAGGAACAACGCATTCCAGATGTCACCCCCTCTTACATTCTTCACTGCAAACTGTACCTGGCACTGAAATGGAAGGCAGGCCTGGGCAAAACCCTACAAGCTATTTCTGGAGCCCAGGCTGAAACTGAAGCAGGACCAACAACACACACTGATCCAATGTGTCAAAGACTTTTTGATTTACTGCACAGACAAGTGTTTTGGGCAGTCAGGAGACAGCAGACTGGAGCAGCATGGGACAATACCATGCAGCACTCGCTACAGTTATAGCAGAAGGAACGTGCTTGTGCATGGAGGGGCTTCCAGCTTCCCCTAATTGCTCCTCTGCTCTTCAACTCCAAGCTGAGCAACCTGCTCCAGCCCAGGAGGGAGTGCCCTGCCAGCTGTATCTCAGAAGCAGCACAAATGTAATAGGAGGCTGTGGAGGAGGAGAAGGAGGAATTGGCACAGGACGTGACAGCAGTCCTGGTCAATTGTCTCCAGGTGACTCTGCCAGAGCAAGATGACCTCCAGAGGTCCCTGCCAGCCTCAACCCTTCTAGGATTCTGTGACACACAGAGATCTCAGACAGATCTCTGTGCAAGCAGGAGCAGGCTGTGACAGGGCGAGCATCACCTGCCCTGCCTTGCCCCCCCCTCTGCCTGGAGAATCCCATGGGAAGCACGCAGCACCCCACAGACTCCTGCTGAGGAATTCAGCTCCGGATCCTCCAGGGAGGTAGCAGGGCACCATCAGATGCCCATGAGAAACAAACTGAGCTGGAAGACACAGACTGTCCTCACTGTACCTGGTACAGACCCCTGTGACACCGGGCGCTACTGAGGGACACGTAGGGTCTAGATGAGGTGTTAGGGTGGGGAAGGGTCAGGAGAGGGAAGGCCAGGCAAGTACCTACCCCAGAGGCATAATCCCCTGTGATCTGTACCCGCTGGAAGTCAGGCACAGTCTGGTACAGGGGGGAGGTAGAGATGACCTCATCAATAGCGGACAGTCTGGTTATAGACCTCTGAGCCACAGGGACCGCCAAGGCAATTGTCTTCATGCGGAACAAGCGCTTCTTCCTGCCGGGGAGGAAAGTCTCAGGCCAACAGCCCCAACTCCATGGCCACACGCGTGTGCAGGGTCAGGAGCACTTAAACAGCCACGTTCCAACTGTGCACAACACGAATCATCTCACTGGTGGTTTCTGAGCACCCTAAACAGACACTGCCAACGGTAGAGGCCACAGCACACAAAGTAGCCACAGACATTCAAGCATGGTCTTTCCAGTCACACCTTTCCAGAGAAAGGTCTCCAAGTCTCCCTCTCCAACAGCTCTGTGGCCAGGGCTGTGCTGACACCCAGGGAACAGGCCAGGGCTGTCTTTCAGCCCAACAGTGGGAACAGTTGGAGATGAAACCCTGAAACCTGGCAGATGCCCTGGGATTACCAAGGGTTTATCCCATGGGTGTTGTGGGCTGTTTTCACTGGCATATTCTTTCTTCCAGCTCCAGCTAGGGACCTGCAGACAATGCTCCTCTCTTTTCCCCAACCACCCTGTTTGTTGCTCACCGCTTTTCTGCAGAGCTCTCGTGAAGTATCATATGCTCTCTCATTTCCTGGCGTGAGATGGGGCAGATGTCTTCCACGTCAAAAGGAGAGATCTCTTGCCTGGTCTCCTCATCTTTCACCTCAGAGGCAAAGACCTTCTCTGCGAAGGAGCGCATTGCCTCATCTATCTCTGCAAGGAGAAGGGACAGAGTGCAGGGTCACACAGGCATCTGGTGCCCAGCCACCATCCAGGCAGGTGGACCTCAGCCATCATGGCCTTATGACACCTACACCTCCATGCTGCCTGGAAGACTCTGAGCAACAGGCTTACAGAGCCTGTGCCACAGGCAGCCACTGGAGACATACCTCCACACCCCCAGCACTCCAGAAAAGGCAAATACACCCCACAGCCCAAGAGTAGCACAAAAAGGCCCAGAAAGAAGCACAGCCTTGGGAAGGGCACTTAGGAGAGCATGCACTGGGGGAAGAGGAGAAGATTGACAGAGCGCTTACAGCTCTGGGAAGCCCAAGACCCACTTGTTCCACAAGGCATCCAGAAAGGATGAAGACAGAGGTATAGATGGAGACGGAGAGAGCTGGCAGCCCAAGAACTTGGTTCCCACCATCCCAATGCAGCTGAAGAGCACCCAGCCAGGGAACCATCATGTGGACTTGACCCCTCTCAGCCCATCACCTGCAGCATGCTCAAAGGTGCCAGCTAATAGGTGAAAGCCACCATTGACACAAGGTTGGCTGGAGCTTTTTGAAGTAGGAGAAAGAAGGTTAAAAGCCCTTCCACTGCAAACAAAGTACCATAAAACAAGAACCCAAGGGCTCTTCTAGCAACATCTCCTGGAAGCACACATTTTCATAGCACACATGGACACTAATCGAGCAGGTGTTGCCAGCAGTCAGCAGCTCAGCATGAAGTGCCGTGAGGATTGGTGCTGAAGGATGGACCACACCACTGACATGTCAAACAGGACATGGTCAGTGGATAAGGACCAAAGCAGAAAGGACTGACATGCGCGGCAGAAGCATGCCAGACCTACAAGAGATTTTCAGCAAGAAACTAGCCATTTTTTTTCCCACAGGGTGTTGGGGGGATTCAAACCAGTTTATCCCTGTAGCCCTGAATTTGTAGTTCCAAGGTCCGAGCTGTGGGTTGGGGAGGCATGACACAGGGGCTTCCTTTCCTGCTTTTGCTGCTGTACGGTAAGGCAAAGGGGCTTGTGCTGAGCTACAAACACGTGGGAAAATTCTTGCGCAAGGTCCATTTCTTAGCAGTGCAATGTCACAAAAATAGGATTTCAGTAACAAAAGTTGCTGTTGTAAAGCCGCTGTATCATCAATGGGTCCCAACATGTTTCTTAGAAGAAAAAATGCAGGTTTTTTTCACTATCCCGTTATTTCCCATTGTTAGGGACTCTGGGATGACAAGCGTCTCAGCAAGAAATCTTTTCTGCTGACACATAAAACCTCAGCAAACATGAAGGAGGAAGAAGGTGGCAGGGGCACCATATTGCAAACTTCAACCTGAGTAAAGGAGAAGAAGCATTAGATCTGTCCCCTCATGGATCAAATGCACTCAGAGCAGGATGCATTCAAAAGGAGTTATATTAGGCTGGATCTCTGTTTTGTTTTGTTTTGTTTTTAAAAAAAAAAAAAGGGAAAAAAAACAAACCCCAAAAACCAAAGGTGTAAATAGGTGCAAGGGAAATTGCAAAATGTTTCACTTTCTGCCACAAAGAACTCCAATCAAAAAATTGGAGTTCTATGCAGGAGCTCAGGCACGCTAGGACAATATTCAGCAAAGAGCAGCTTCATATATCAAAGCTGGAACCATTCCATGAAACAGCGAGGGGCACAGCTGGCACTGCTGAGAAACAGCATCTTCTCAAACTGCTGAAAGATCACCATGATCATGTCACTGCTGTTGCTTTCCAATGATCATGTCTAGGCAGGACCACAGCAGAGCGTATAAAAAGTCTAGCAATACTCACCTTTGTCTTCTGCTGTTTGAGATAAAACAGAAACAAAACCAGATGTGATCAGCCCTCCAAAAGCCGTTTTGCCTCATCATCACATCAGTGATTAAAAAGGGTTAAGTACAAGTTTAGCCAAAGCCTGCCCCTTACGAAGGAACGAACAGTACTTGTCACTTTGTACAATATAAAGGCGTGAGTTCAGTGTTTACTGTTCCACGATACAGCCTCAGGTGTGCACATAAATGAGCCACATCGCAGGTGCCATCCAACCTGAGGCTGCCTTCAGCAGCCCCTGGGTTTCCCTCCAGCTGCCCAAGGGAACAGCATTTTCTAGAACCTAGATCTACTCGGTCAACACTACAGGCAACTAACAGATACCCAGTCATCTAATAAGACTGACTTGTCTTGGAAGGTCTCTCCCTACTCCTGTGTCCAGGCAGAGGGATGCAGAAGAGCATAGGAACAACTTATGAGGGCAGAACAGCATTCTCCTGCCTCAACTCTCAGTTATTGTCCATGACTTGCCATCCTTTGTGAAGATCAGGATGGATGGTCATTTCAAAGATGCTGAGTTCCATCCTGTTATGGTCACGTCTACCACTTCTTCACTAACAGCATCAGACAGCTGAGACACTGCAGTTCCACAGACCTTCACTCCTGGTCATACAGTGTGGCATCAACATTTTGGGGATGCAACTCATGCCCTTGCCATCTGACCCAGAAAATTCAGTGTGGAGCTCTGGCATCACAAGCCACCAGCTGCTGACTTCCCACAGTCCAGCCTGCAGAACATACTCTCCCGGCATTTGAACTCCACATATTCATTTGCAAACTAAGCATCCCAGAAATGCCAAGTTTGACCTTTCCTCTCTTTAGTGGATGAAAACTGCGCTCATGAAGGTCAACAAACTCCCACTGACGTTGCAGGGCCAGGCTTTAATACGTTCACGTGGGACAGTGACTATCACACCACACCAGCACTGCCAATTCCAAGCACACTCTTATCAGACCTGTTTGGTGCCGATATTCCCCGGGGCTCTGCAGTGGCATCACAGCCCCCTCTGTGCTGCACAGCCCGTCTGGCCCTGCTCCTGCTGCCCACCCTGCGTCCCCATCCCCTGCACCCGCATCTCAGCTTAGCCAGGTTGACCAGAGACTCACGAAACCCCTCGGACCCCTTCACGGTGATTTGATGGTATCATTACAGGATACATCACACTGCAGGAGAGGACACTGAGTATTTTTCTTCAGTATGAGCAGAGCAATATTTAAACAATAATGCTATTTCTTTGCTGCACTATCCAAAAATGTCTCCAAGCAGGAAGAAAAACGCTCAAAGCCCCCAGCGAGGTCCCCTGGACCGCAAAGATACCACAAAATCTCAGCGGCTGCGGGCTGACGAGCCTGCCCTGTGGCTCCTGGTCTCACTAATTGCTTTCAGACCTACCTGGAATTCTCACCCGTGACATCTTTCCAGCAAATTTGTAAAGCGGCAAGTAACACCCTACAGTAACAGAGCACAAGTAGCCAACTGACTGCACAACAGCCTAACACTAATTTTACTCCTTTCCCTTCCCTGTAATTAGACTCTCCTGCTCTAAAAGGAGAGCTGAGGTCAGATGTAAGACTATTTAAAGTGCAACCACAAGCACTTGCACTGAAACAGGTGAAACCATGGCTCAAATTTAACTTTTTTTTTTTTTTTTTTTTTGAAATTAGTTAGGCTTTCATTTCACATTTAGTAGCATTTCACCTGTTGTCTGGCCAGATTGCTACTTCCCAGGACTGCTGCAGCTTCCTAAAGTGGAAGTCAGTTTTTTAAGAGACAGGAAAACTGCCGTCTTCTGTGCTGAGCCAATGGTTAAAGGAAATCCCTAAGGCACAGGGCCGATTTTTTCATCAGAAGAGGAGCTGGGGGTAGATAGAAACAATGTGCTCTCACCAACCCATGTGTGCTATTCAGAGAAGATTTCTCCTGAGAGGGATCTACTTGAAAGGCTGGATTTTAGCAACAAGAGTGGCACAAATGCCCTCGCATCTTCCCAGCTGAATGAAACAAACAAACAAAGGGAAAGTGCGAGGAGCTGTATTTTGTTCCTGAGGTTTTCAGGAACTGCGTTTATAAAAATTTGTATCATAATAGTAAGGTGATATTCAGTTCTGTGCATGGTGAGCTATAACCAAGGCATATCTTACAGAGACCAGCAGTTAGTACAATCCAAGGTGTTGCAAGAAACTCCTCCCTTAAGCTACACGTGGTAGCGTGGATCTGGCAGAGCAGGGCATTGGTTTGGGAAGTACCTCTCGACTTGTTTTAAGTTGATTCTTTCTCGCATACAGGCATTGAGGGCTGTACCCAGTCCTCTAGGGTCTCCTCAAACCATCTTCAGCTCTCACGTGAACTTGGAAAGCTCCTGTCTAAGGAAAATGGCCGGAATTTGTAGTGCCTTGCACGTTGCCAGGGTAACTCTGAGCTTCTGACTCAGCTTCCTGGTGGGAAGTGGTAAGTCTAAACAGGTCAGGAGGATACAATAGTTTTGATTTGAAACAGAGTCTTTTCCTGTTTGTTTATACTTCACTTCTTGATGGAGTTGAAAAACGGCACTGAAATCAGGACAAGTCAAGCAAAGCATCCTGGCTGTAGTCAGCACAGTCATGCTGCCTGTTTGGAAGGTCATAACGTTGGAGGGAACAGAAAAACCAGCACCCCTGGAAAAGACAACATTGTTTGGAATTACACGTGGATGTAAGGGCTTCCTGTGCTGTATTTTTAGGAACAGCTATGGAAAGGCCTTGTCCCAGAAAACGGCTGGAATAAGTGGAAGAGTTACCCAGGTAAGATACAGAGCTAGAAATAGGAAGGCACAGCTTTTGTCCGTAGGTGCACAGGGAGCTTGTGGCACAAGGAGCCACTGAAGTCAGATGAGCTGAGACCCAGCGCAGCATCTCCAGCGCAGATCATTTCTGTGAAAGATCACTACTCTATGTGCACAACTTCAAAAGATGCTGGTTACAATTGAGAAGTTCTCCAGAATTCAGGGAGTTCTAGCCCCACTTCCCAATATTCCCCAAGAATATAAATTGATTTCCTCCCTTGACACACAGAGGTGCAGCCAACGGGGCAAAGCTGGGCTGCTGTTACAGTCTTGATCTCTAATGGCTGGTCTCGTCTCTCGTACTGATAGCAGTCTTCAGTTTCTGAATTATTTTTGCTCTTACTCATTCCCCAGTTTGTGGGCCCCCACACCACATTATTATTATTTAACTATTTAATTTAAGGTCAATAAAAACTGGCTCCTGCTTTTTTTGCTCTTCCATAGGGACTCCCTCTGCCCCTAACCTTTCTGGATGTATCAAGATCTTGGGACTTGCATCTGAAACCAAAATTAACCTTTAGGGTACAGGGGTCATCTTCCTCGAGACGTCTCTTGATCCCCTAGCTTTTTAAATCACAGGGTCAACTGCGTTGGGTTCAAGAAATACGAGTAAAGCCTGGGTATGCTGTGCTAAAGTTAGGTCTACCTAAAGCCTCTTTAAACTCAAGCACTAAATACAAACAAGCCATCTTCCCACTCGTTTCCAGCAGGAGAGCAAGTGATTCACACCCAGAGATTTCAGAGGGGCTCTAAACCTTCATCTCTGAGCTGCCTTCATTCCACCCAGCTCTAGTCAAAGGGAAAAGCCAGCAATTTGGCAGCTTAAGGTATTTCGCAGGATCTTCTTCTAGTTCACCTGGCAGAGCAGCCGTGTGACAGGGGCAACTGTCCCAACAGAAGCGTGGAGGCAAGTTTCGCTAGAAAATGGTTTCAATTCCTGAAGGAGAAAAGTATTAACGGAGAGGGGGTAATGTGGAAACTCACGAGGTCACTCCTTGATGTGCCTTTGACCAACAGCACCTTGCACCTCAGCAAGTTCTTCTCTCCCCACGTTGCTCTTAGTCATTCCCCACACAGATTTCTCCAGGGCTGGTTAAATCAGCCTCTGTTCCAGCAGGCAACAACAGGCAGTGAGTCCTTCGGGTGTGAAATAGGTTCTAGTAACGGATTGTTACAGGTAACAATCACATCGGGGGAGAGCTTCCCTAATAAGCCAAGAAACCCCTTGCTTTTAAGCTCCCATCTGAGCTGATGTTCTGAATCTCTCCTGGAACAGGCAGCGACTCCTGCAGCTACTCAGTGCAAGGAGTTTTATACCCCTGTTACAAGGAGCCCATCCTTAAGTTCCCTGCACAGAAAACGGACCGGACTCTGGGCTCCAGAGGTTGGACACGATGGCTTAGGAGAAACACACTTAAAGCACACTTACTGCGTGGTCCAGCTAAACTGGCCACATTGCAGGAGGAAAGACAACAGGGCAGTGTTTTAGGAGACTGAATTAAGCAACTTAAAAGGCTAATAGCTTGATTTGGACATAATAACTTTATAGCTGATGTCACTCTTGGAATATCAAGTAAAGGAATTTCTCCTCACCCTTTTTTTATTGTTTTTGTTTTTTTTTTTTGACTTAGGAAGGATCCTTTCCAAAGGCAAAGTCAGCAAGAATATTATGAGGGACCCCACTGCAAATAGAGAGACTCAACACTAACACAAGCTGCACGACACAACACAGATACATGAAGTCATTAAAATGGGACTCTTCAAGAAGCCTATGGTGGGTCTCAAAGCCACTCTCACTGCTTATTCCTGCTACAGTGAACATATACGATATTTGTCAGCTATTGTCAGAAGTGACAATTTGAGTAAATCTAGATCCCGTGGAGAAAGCAGACAGCATTGTGATAAGCCTTCTGTTGTGGATCCCATGCCCAGATCACCATCACAAAAGAAACAGTCAAAGAATTCAAAGTTTATTCTTTAAAAAAGTTATTTAAGAAGCAAAATAATTTACTTCAATTGAAACCAAAAGAGATGCATTATTGAAAGCAAATAATTATACAAAGTAACAACAAATTAGCCCTTGGATAAAAAGTCCAGATCCCAACAATTCCCTGGAGGTTACACACACAGTCACTCACGGCATAGGGAGCAAAGGGGGACCACGCACAGCATCAGAACCAATTCAAACTTCTCTCCTTCCTCCCTCAGCCCTGAAGCTGCTTGAAATCTAATTCAAAGTCATTGAACTGCACTAAAAATCATGATGGCTTAATCATCACAGTGAGCACCCAAAGTCCTGCTGGTGACATTAAGAACAGAATTTGAGTGCTGTTCTTTGAACAAGACCATGGAGTGGGGACACAAACAGTAAGAAGCCAGAGTTACACTGTCTCATTAAACAGCTATTCTCAGTCCCTAACAACAGAAACACTTCCTTCAGTTATTGGCACTTGCAATTTTTGAACATTAGCTTTACCCTTTTTTAATATTTTACCCCAAAGTTGTTTATGCCCGTTCTTCTCAGTCAGGACAGTAAAGTTAGCTTGGCACCGACGCCATCTTACGCTGTTAGTTCTAAATAACGACATTTGGACTAAGTCTACAAAACCACCTTTTCCAGGGATCTTGCCTTTGTGCAAAAACTTCTGTGCTTATCTTCTAAATAATTTTCCCAAAAGTTCTTGGGGTTTTATCGTGTCTTAGTTGCCACCAAAATCAGGGTTCTCTTATACAGACAGCGGGAAACAAAGTACAACCATTTGCTTCATGCTCACGACTCGTCCAACACCCCGATTTTGGATTGCTCGCTAGATTTCAACCTTAAATTAATGCAGCTGGGAGTCCCACCTGTGTGGGTCAGCTCTGCAGCACCTGAAAAGCTGATGCATCCTCCTCTAAAGTTTCAAAGGCGAAACAGTTACTGACCTGTCCTTACCAGGTCTTCTTCCCTTGTAAGATTTTTATATTGCCCAAGAAAAAGGGAACACTGAAGAAGAAGTAGATGGATTTGCCAGTTCCCTTAGAATTCTGAGAATTCCTGACTTTTAGGGTTACAGCTAATACATTTTTAATGACACCTAGAACATGCCACGCAACGTAGAGAATTATTATGATCAGCCTCCATACAAAAGAAATAGTTTTCCATACTTGGCCGCACAACCTTCAGACATCAAATCCCAGCTGCAAGAGGGTTCCCATGGCCACAGGCAGCAGCTCTGAGCTGTGCAGTCCTGCTTGCCAGGAAAGAAACTCTCAAGTTTCCCAAATAATCAAAAAAAGATACATCGACCCATATGACAAGATCTCACCATTCAAACGTACTGCAAACGCCACATTGCTCTTTCCAAAACGCTGGGTCCATGTGACCAGAAGTGCATCCCAAAAGCTATCATTTTCCACGTATAATTTCATTAAGTGGACAACGTGTCACACATCTTTTTAGAAGCAGTCAGTCACCTCCTGCCACAGCTCAAAGAATGTTTTCGTAAGTAACTTCTCGCACCAAATAAAAGCACAGCTCTGCTTGCTGATTACAGCCGCGACAGCCGGCAGGGATGATAACCCTGTCACGTTCACCTTCAGGCACGAGATCATCAAATGAACTCGAGTCACAGCCAACACCACCTATAATGCTGCCCACCACTGTGTATGCTGCTGGAAAATGATGTTTTATGTAAAAATACTGTGTTTTTAACTCTTATCAGTGTCACATCAATTAAGGGTAAAATAAATTGCAAAACGTACTTATATGGATTATCATGGATAAAGAAAATGGGATGCAGATTGATTCTCTTCATTCCAAGAAGAGAATTAAGAATGCAAATAGTGAAGGAAGCAATATTAAAAGGAACCATTTATTCTCTCAGTATTAACTGTTCTCTAGTTTCCATTTGAAATTGAGAACTCCAAAATAAGATGTATGAATCTGACACCAACAAACTGAAATTAAGCCTCTTGCAATTTCTCGGCTGAGGCTGGTTGGGGCAGCCTGACTGAACGCTCCCTCTGTTGGCTGAAGGCTCTTTGCTCTCCCATCCCATCAGCTTTGCCGCAGCATTCACTGACCACACAGCACAGACTCCAGTGCCAGCAGCAGGAGAACTAGGGAGGAACATGCTATCCCAAGGAACAGTGGTAGGTTTTGCAAGAGACCACACTTGTACGTCCCAATTACACGAGGTGACAACCTTTTGTTCTAGGAAGAACTCACCCAGCTTATACAGCAACTCTCTTGTACTTTGAGGCTGATTCCCATCAGTATTTCATACACCTTCTGCGTAGTCATCACTGAACTCACTTCCTTCCTCATTTTACAAGGATGCTGCAATCAGGAACTAGCTCAGTTTACTGTTACAGCTCACGGCCTTCGCCCTCAGCCTGGACACACGAAGTCCGCGACACCCACAGCACCAAACAGAGTCAACCTGAGCTCCCCCACTCCTTCCCTGACAGGGAGACTCTCCAACTACATTCTACAGAGAGACATTTTGACGAGACTGTCTACAGTCTGATGGTAAGAAACTAATTCAGAATAAAATAATTTGCAAGCTACAGACAGAGCTGAATAACAGCTGTCCAAACTAACTACCTCCAGTTACGAGATTAACTACTGAGAAGCTGTCCATAAATGTTGGCAGTTAATGTTAAAAATGAACAGCTGACTAATTTGGTCCAATTTAGAAAAGGAAGAGATCTGAATGCTGCAGAAAAACAATATAAACATTCCACCTACAAAGAAAGTAAAAAACAGATGCAGTATGTGTCCCCCCCCAAGTTCAAGAGTCTTACAAGTGCCTGCGGGATCTTCCAGCCCATCAATTCCTGGTTCAGTATCCTGTCAGGCAAAGAAGTCACCCACACAAGACTTGCCTGCTGAAGACAATGAGCTCCCAAGAAATTCCAGTCCTTGGGGTTTCCCTCAACCCAAGGGAACAGGGGACAGCTTCAAATCTTCTTAGCAAACAGGCACTTAAGTTAGGAAAGATATCTCCTTTTTATTACAGAAAACGAAGATCAGTTAAGTGGTACTCCTGGCACAAAGGAGATGTTGCAAATGTGCTGTACGGGTGCACAGAGAGCAGACACCACTCCGGTACATGACAGGAGGATTCATGGTGGCAAAATCATTTCTGACATTACCTGCCAAGCAATGATTAGTGCCACTCCTCTGACAGCACTGCAAATCAGAATCCAGTAGAAAGGGGACAAACATCACTTCTAGTTTTTACTCTAGAGGTAAAGTGTCATCTTTTTCACAGCATTTAGTCTCTAAAGTTCACTTTTCTTGTGACTGGTTTTCTTCTTTAACAAACCCAGATAACACAGTGAGAAAAGAAACCCAGTACATCAAGAGATGCGACTGCTCCGTTAGCTGAGCGAGGAGGTAGACGCCACAGATGTTCTCTTCAGATGGAGCACAGAAAAGGACCTTGTGCTAATTAACCGGTACCAAGGTTCTGGTCACTGGCACCAAAATACTGCAGGGCATCAGCATGAGACGCAATACAGTAGCATCGAGACTCATCCAGCAGCTACATCTGAACCACGTGTCCTTGGCATCTGGAACAGAAAGGCATCTCTAATTAGTGCACCTTTGCGGCAGAGGCACAGTGCAACAGTCTGGTACAAAGTCCTGAGCTGCTCTGCCTGGTTTTATGGTGACGAGCAACATCTTTTAGGTAACTGTTGAAAAGAATTTCACTCAGTTGGGGAACTCATATATATCATTACTAGCATTCTTTTATTTGGCTAATCTTTGAAAAGCGCATATTCCAGAGGAACACAGCTCAAGATCAGCTGTGCAGAAGTTGATCAGTCATGAGCAAATGGCAACTGCAGAACTAAACACACTCCTCTTTCCAGTCCAGCTGTTTCTTGTGTACAAGACAGAAATTACACGTTCTCCAAATAGTCAGAATATTTCCCCAAAGGAAGTAGACACTGACAAGAATGATACAGAAAATCACACAATCATCAGGTCAATGGAAACCCACAGGCCACAGCCAAAAGTCTGCTGTGAATAGAATGTCCTTTTCTTAAGGTTTGCTATCTACTTAGAGGGAGAAAAATATTGTTGGAGAAGTAATTAATTGTAGGATCTAAATCTCAATGGGCTGTACAATAGGGAAAAACCCCACCTATAGAGCAAGCATTTCTAAAACATGCTTATCAGCAACTGAAAGACACACAAACAAGAACCCAATGAAAAACTTAAATTACAGCTCACCTTATCACATCACAACGCAAGACAATCCCATACAGCCTTGATTCCCATCTTCATTGCTGTTGAGCTTTTTCATCCGGTACTGCCGGATCTCTCTCACCAGCGTGTAAAAAGCATCTTCCACACCCTGAATGCAAATGATCCAGGTAAAGTATTTTCTTTCCTGAAGCTTTTGAGATCACTGATCTTTCCATCACAGGATTCCTTAACGTATTTGAAAGACATACTTCTACAGGAAGAGCAGTAGCCAACTTATCCCATAACTCTTAAGAGGAAGAAACTAGCACTTATGTCCAAGTAGACTCTCCACTGACACTCATAACTGTTCCTCTGAGGCAAACAGCCAGGGTGACAGCCATTAAAAGAAACAAGGGAAATTGTAACTGCAGAGAGGTCCCTGACAGGAAACAAGCTATTTCTTGACTAAGCACTTCTATTTTAGAATTCTTAGAATTTTCTGGCTACTGCTTAATAACTGCACCTTTTCTGCTTCATTCCACACTGAGGTAGGCGGCACACGGGCCGACTGGACAGAGCCACACATTCAAAGCAACCCTGAAGAAGTCTGTTAGTCCAGTCTGGGGAACTGAACTCTTCCTGTAAACATAATTTCATCATAGGCATTCGTTAAGAAGCCAAGAAAACCAGGTCTGGGATGAGTGACTGCACAGTCCAACCACTTCTCAGCAAGAGCAGGTAAAGCTCCCTTCTTCTTACAAACATGACCCGCTGGAAAGAAAGCCAATGCAAGTCTGAAGTGATCTGTGTACCAGTCTAGCCCAGTGACAAAAACAGAACTCTTTCAAGAGTCTGGGAGTGACTGAGGAAATAAAACATTTAAAATGGCAAATGGTTTAAAAAGTGCTTAATCCTGTAGACAAGAAAAAAAGTACTGGGGAAAACATTAGACCCCTCTGCATTTAGCACACAGGAAGAAGCGAGCCCAAGAACAGAAACATCTTACCTGTCTTGTCTTAGCAGATGTCTCTATGAAGGGGATTCCATAGCTTTTTGCTAATTCTTGAGCCTGTTTTGTGTCTACTGTTCTTGTGGGCAAATCACACTTATTCCCGACTAGCACCATTGGCACATCATCTGAATCTTTCACTCTCTTGATCTGTTCTCTTTAAAAAGAAAAAAAAAAAAAGAATTAGTAACTATTTCCTAAATGGTTTAGTTCAGTATTCAAACAACTGTGTGCTACAGAAGTATATATTAAAGCCGGGCAGTACCTCAGGGTTCTGACCTACAGCAGTCTGGGGTCTAATAACTTTGTTCTCCATCTTCTACTCCACGTGTAACTCCACTATGAGGGGTTTTGTGTTCTTACCCATTTTCTTAGAGATCTTCTTCTGTGTCCTCTAAATATCATTTGATTAACACAACCAGCCAGATAACTGTCCCACTCTCAACTGACTAATAATGTATAGGCACAGAAGGGGAATAAGTTTGTAACGCCGTCTGAAATAAATGGGAGATTTCATATTTGTCTATTGTTCAGCCTTCGCTGGGTCCAACAGCAAATGGCCTAGAGCAAACGGCTCTAAAGCCTTTTCCAGCCTTCCCTCCCTGCGGAAAAGACCCAGATCGTACCTGTAGAGGTTAATATCAGCAAACGATTTACTGTTGTTAATGGCAAAAACGCAGAGGAATCCTTCCCCAGTCCTCATGTACTGGTCGCGCATGGCGCTGTACTCCTCCTGTCCCGCCGTGTCCAGGATGTCCAACAAGCACGTCTCCCCATCGATAACCACCTGCTTTCTGTAGGAGTCCTGCAAAATACACAAAGTTTCGATTAAGAGATGAACATTCTACTAGTTCTTTCCACCTCGGGCGTTATTAAGGAAAAATAAAAATAATGAAAAAGAAGAATGTGATTCACAGGAGCTTTTCTAGCCCCTGGCAACAAAAAGCCACCAGTATCTGGATCTGTCAGCGTTTGAAGTGTCACTCTGGGCACCCTCAGCCTTTCTTAAAACAAAAAAAAAAAAAAGAAAAATCTCAGTCTTCACAAGAAATTCCTCAATTAGCGGACAGAAAATACAATAAACACCATGAGACAACAGGATGGCGGGGCTCGAACGGACCGTCCCACACCCGGCGGTGACCCGTCCCGTCCCGTCCCGCCGCCGGGTGCCCACACTCCGCCGTGGAACGCAAGGGGCGGACCCGCGGGGAGCCCTTCGGTACGAGTTTTCCCGGGATTTCTCACCCCGGCGCTCGGGTCCCAACATCCGCCTTTTAGAACCGGCAGCGGCTCCAGCCCGCGGCGGCCCCCGCGCCTCCCGCCGCCGCGCTCACCTCGATGGTGGGGTCGTACTCGTCCACGAAGTGGTTCTGGATGAGCTGGATGGTCAGCGCGCTTTTACCGACGCCGCCGGCGCCCACCACCACCAGCTTGTACTCGGTCATGGCCCCGCGGCCTCGGGCGGACGCGGCGCAGCCCCCGCCCGCTGCTCCCGCCGCGCTCCCGGCCCAGCGCTTCCGGCTTTCGGCCCCGGCGACGCGTCATCACGCGCCGCCGGAAGCGCCTCGCTGCGTCTCCGCCGCTTCCGGGCACGTGACGGCGGCGAAAGGGCGGTGCCTCCCCCTCCCCCCTTCCTCCCGGAAGCAAGACACGGGCCAGGAATGAGGCTTTTTTCAAAATCAGTAAAACTTTATTCTATTTCCATTCTTTGCCATTAACAGAAAAAAATTGGAGAAAGCAATGTTTGTTTTACAAAGATAATGCATCTCCCAGAGAAGAAAACCCTAAATTGAGAATAGAGGTAACATGAAAAAACCCCCCCAAAAAAAACACAGTACTGCCCTCTATTCAAAGAAAGTAACTCCTGATCTTTTTGGTTAAAGTAATACTTAGACCAATCATTCCGTTTTCTTGCTTGATAAAGTGTGACGGGAAATGGAGGGAGGGGCAGAGGGAGGGGGGGAAAAGAAAGCACACAGACATCAACTATTTCACCTTGATGAAAGTCTCAATACAGCTATGGAAAGCCTAAGTATTTATTCTTTTACAGTACACTGGGTGCCGGCTGCAAAAAAAAGAAAAAAAAAAAAATGTATTCACTTCAGGCACAACTTCTTTCGTTTTAAATTTAAATCAGTAAAAGAAACTGGGTTTAGAAGCTGCAGTGTTCTAAGCAGCAGCAGATTTGTGCATTGTTTTAAATATATTTAAATTACCACACTGATGGCACACCTCAGCCTTATGAAATTCTGCACTGCACGTCTTTCAGAACGCTACAAAAATAAGTCTACCCCAGAAAGAGACTTTCATTGAGCTCTAACAAACTTTGCTGACTAAAGGACTCAAGTTAAATGAAATATGAAAACATTGTAACATTTGGCCATGAACCTAAGTTATCTGAACGTTCATGCAGATTTTATATAAAGTTGACCTCTTTCCGCCCTCGCATGGTCCTCACGATTGGAGCAGAGTGAGCTGAAGTGAACCTTCCGCTTCCACTTGGAAGGAAAGACGTAACGCAGCTGAGCACTAAGGCATGGTAATACCTTGGCCAAAATAACAAAGATAAAGCATAGATAATTGTAGTGCAGAATTCCATAAGGTCTACCCGGGTAGAGCTGTCTATAATGTTTACTCACATAGGCAATGTAGATTTGCAGTTACCAGTTGCGTTAAATGCACCATTCAAAACAAGCTTCTAAAATGTGATACTATAAGGCGCCACCTTAAGTTCTCCAGAATGCAACTGTGCATAACTTTAGAATGGTTTCATAAATTTATTTTAAACATAACATGAGAAGGTGTTAAAACTGGTGTAATAGCTTCGTAGAATTTGGAGGAAGGGATGAATAGGGAGATATTCAGTACCCTTCACCAGCCCCCACCACTCAGTCGTACATCGGGTATGGGTTTTGGGGATCAGTCTATAACACCAGCTTGACGGATCTTTCTCTCTGCACCAAATCCCTGCAAGGAAAAACAAAACAAACCTTTAGCTCCAGCACCATGGTTTTAAGCAAACCTGTTCTGTTCCAACCAAGTACAGCATCAGCACATTTCTAGTTAACCTCATCTGTCTTCAGAAACAAGAGGCAGTAACAAAACAGGTTCTGTGGGTTGCTCTTTATAGTCCTAGATACTTCACAGATTCCAGACACTTTACTCCTCCTGCTTATCAAGTGGTGACAGAACCTTACGTGAGGCCAAGTTTACATAAAGGGATTTCACCTACTACCTCTGAGAAGAGGAGCAGGAGGTTTATAAAAGAAAAGGCAAACCAAGATGGCCATTATGGACCAGAAAAGAAGAAGGAATTGCTTCCTCCTATACTGTGTGCTTTTCTGAAACCACAGCATACAGTACGGACAGGGTACAGCACCCCCGGCTGCACAAAAATAACCTGGTCTCACACAGTCAGTGAGTAGTTCAGTGTGGAAGCAGACAAAGCAGACAGTTTATTTCTGTATTCAACTGTATTTCAAACAGTTTAGGCTGCCAACAGAGGAAGAAATATTATGTTATCAAAATTAAAAACACAAACTGCAGTTATTCTGCAAGCCAGCCTCTTTCTTACATACCTTTGAGTTATCCGGTCCCCTAGGCTGACGAAGAACTGTTAGACGAGGAGCATTGGCATCATCCGTATTAATGCTCTTTAAACGATTAACAAGTCTATCAGGACGCGGAGCAGCAACAGCCTTGGCGCCTTCACTGTAACAGAGTCAACCACACAGAGCACTGATGACTTTCCAGAGATGATGTAAGCTAATTGATTTATAGTCTATTAGCACAGCCAGTCTCATGTGAAAGTAGACCTTCTGGATGATACCATCTACCTCTGCCCCAAAACCACTACTTTATACACAGGTGTCTGAAAAAGCAGTAGCTTAAAACAGTCTTCTCCAAAGGATATTCTTTAGAGAGTAAAGGTTTTGCATTTACTCTCACACACATGAAATTAGTATTTCCTACATTTCTGCTCCCTTGAACGGGAACAATAAAAGGCTTACGAGTTGCCAGTACATAATGACATAGCATTAACATCTCTGAAGAGTAAGAGAACAGAATTTGGGGAGGAAAAAAAAAATAAAAATTAAGTGTTAGCACCTCTACAGCAACAGGAAGCTATCTCAAGCTTAAGCGAAATTGAGCAGTCTTTTTCAAAATGTGTAGTTCAGAAGCAAAAAAAAATAATGATCACCCAAGAAATGAAAAGAGAAGAACAGTGCCTAACAACATTGTTTTTCTATTTAAAAGTGACAGTTGCTCTTCAGGGAACAGGCAGAAGCACTATGGATTACGCTGGCCAGAGAGATCAGCAACTACATACGCATACCATCAGTTTTCACAATTAAATGATTTACACTCAAAAGGCTGTATCCAAGTTCTTGCTATGGGGGGAGTTTCTTAAAAATAGATTAAAAAAGAACGAGCTATCTGTAATTAAGAAGAGCTGAGAGTTCTGCTGCTTCACTGGACACCCTACAAGTGCTGGCAGTTCTCAGGTGAGAAGCTGAAATTCAGCGCTCCCCTTCCAGAACATCCAGCTCAGTTTAGAAGCAGCACACACCCCACCACCACAACGTCAACAGCGAGCCAAAATAAATCACTTCAACTGTAAATCCTCACCAGACACGCCACACGTTACAGGCACTGCATTTTCCTGTGCGCTGGTTCAGGATTACCGAGAACTCCACTTCATCCCCAGCCTGCAGCTCCACACCATCCTGAACTTCTTTGACGTGGAAGAAGAGCTTTTTGCTGTCACCCACTTCATAGTTAATGAAACCAAACTGAAAACCAACACATCACAAAGTTACTGCTTTCCTCTTGACCCAAACAGATGCAACGACTTACTCATTACTGCAGTTTAACTACTACTAGAAAAAGCCTCTGAAGTGCCCAATGGAAGAGGAAACGCAATTCTACACTGTCTGGAAACAATACTTCTGGAAGTCTAGGCACTCTTCTTGGGTTTGTCAAGTCACATTTAACCCTTAAAGTCTATAGAACAAGCTCTGAAAACTGCCAACGTCCTGGCAGTTGTATTAAACTGAGAAGAGTGCTGCTGTGTGTTCTTTTCTAAGACTCCACTTTAAAAGTTACACATTTGAAACAATCCCATTTTTAGCCTCTTGCTGGTGTAAGGAGTCAGTTACCTCCATTTACCATTCCACTCATGCACAAACCAGCAAAACTCATCTCGCCTCTCCATAAATGACTAGAGCTTAGTGCTGCAGAGTAACTATAAAAATAGAAAGTATTCACAGCAGTTAATTTTCTAAAGATTCTGAGATGTAACCAACTAGGGCAATTATCAGCCTTTGTATTTCAGGTGGACTGTAATAATTGCTTAATGCTGTGAAGAAGCTTCTTCTAGAAGCAGTATATGCACACTTTTGTTTCTTTTCTTAAAATTCTTTTTTAATGCCCTGTTCAGCAGAATCTAGTTTGATTAATTTCTAGGACATCTCAAACCCAGGTCCTTCAGAATCAAGCACAGCAGGAACTGCCCAGTAGCACCAACGTACCAGCACCAAACCAAGCACCGAGTTCATCTTCACTCAAGTCACATTACACAGATTTGCATAAAGCAGTACTCAGCTTACAGAAACCTACGTCTCTAGAACGAGAGCACAAAGCAATCTAATTGTGCACAAGCTTCCCAGATTCAAGTGCCGGAGTAGCTTCTCATCTGCTCTATGCCAAGGCAACCAGTTTTGCAGCAGCAGTCACTCACCTGATCTTTCACACATTCCACTGTGGCTCTGCGGAATGGCGTGATGTTCACAGCCATAGTCTGCCCATTTTGACCAAGAACACAGAGCTGAAACTTCACTGTCTCTCCCTTTTGCAGACAGTCACCTTTGTTTGCCATTCCAACAATTCCAAACGGATAGAACTCTCCTTTCATCTCACCTAGAGGAGGGAAAAGTACAAGGCAGAACTGAGAGGCATCCTTTTCTGTCTGAGGATGTTTAGAATTTATTTCCAGTATTAGAAATTATACTTTTGCTGTCAGCTTAGTGGTATTACTATAGCCTGTAGTGTGACTATAATCCTCAACACCTCTGTTCACAGTTTATTAAACTTCTAAGCTTCTTGTGCATTTGTGAGAGCAACACTTATAATTTAGAAGTAACAAATCTTACCATCCTCCATGACTTCAATCATGCCCTGGTATTCAGTTTGTGTGGGATCTACACTCCTTAAAGGACGAATTACTTTACCAGAGTAAACAGTTGGATCAGCTTCTTCAGTGATACCATTCACTGAAAAGAAACAGACAGTGCAAGACAGGATGTTCCAGTTACTCTTTATTTTGAAAATAATTAATTAGTGATTCAGATTGACCAGCAGCCAATAGCTTGCACTGCAAGATACCTAACACAGTGCACTATCACCCAGTAAAACTGGAACAGCCTTAAGGCAGTTGTAAGTAATGACAGCTTTTCTAATCAAGACCACACTGACAGTTCAAACATGAAAGTAGAAAAAGAGCCTATGGAACTTGAAAAGCAAATCAAAATATTTTACTACTCTTCCACTGCATCCCTATACCCTGATTACTTCTTCTAGAATAATCTTTTAAGTATTCAATAATCTTTTAACTATGCATTTTTTGCCTCCAAGTCCTTAATATTCCCCATCTGCATTCCTCCTGCAATTTTCCTTCTGTGACGTACAGCAAACCTACTGCAATTACTAGTTTGGCTCATTCTGCCGCCAGGTCTTTTTTTACAACCCTCCAATTGAAGACGGCAGAGTACAGTAAAGACCCACAGAGTTGCTACTATCTACAGGACTCTTGGTCTGCACTTGTCTGTTCTCTGGAAACACAGGCAACAGCTTTCAGCAAATCAATGACCACCACATTAAGCATCATCCTCCAACTGTAAATAGATTATTAACAAACTCTACCCCTCAGCACCTGCCAAGAGCCTTGTAAAAGCAGAAAGTACCAGGTACAGCCTTACCTGCATGTGTTTTGTTCACTTTTTCTGCACTAACTTTGTTTCCTTTGCCTTTTGACAAGCTGTATTCAACAGTGTCTCCAAGTTCCAGGCTATCAATATCACCACAGTATTCACTACAGGAATAGAATTGTGCACAATTTTCTTTTAGTTACATGACAACAGTGACGCTCATTCAACATTTACATAAGTTGATCAAAAAACATTTAACTAGCTTAGTGGCTTACATTGTCAAGAAAGCGAAGCATTTTAAACACACAATACAACTGCATTTTTTGGCCTGGGATTCATGGGCAGACAACCAAGACTGCTGACTAACAGAAAAGCCCGAGCCAGTCCAGCAGAGAGAATAAATGGAACTTGAGACACCTAAGCATATATGTATACACAGACATGTGAGAGTGTGTGTGTAGTCCAAATGGGTTTAACAGTGAACTCTGTCCCCACCAACCAAACAAAACACCCTACACACACAAACAAATAATAATAATAATAAAATTGCCATTTACCTGTAGTGGAAAAAGATCTCCTTATCGTGATTGGCTGTTTCAATAAATCCAAAGTTATCTTTCAGGGCTGCCACATATCCCAAAAGCCTCTTAGAGCTGTAATTGCGTCCAAGCATTCTGACAGAAACAGCTGTCTGCAGACCAGTTCTCTTCACTTCACAAACACTGAACTCCACCTGGTGAAGAGAAGCGTATCAATGCTAGAAAGAAAAAAACACCCAACCAAACAAACCACAACCACCACTGAAAAAACCCAGATCTGAAACAACTAATTTCAAAGGTGTGTAGCTCTAATCAGTACCTAGGCTCTCCAGGAGAGTCATTTTCTAGCTACTGCTCTCCCATAAACACCTGTCAGTCATGGACATTTACAACATTCCAAAGAGCAGCAGTGACATCTGCAAGGCAGGTCAGCCCATAGCATCAGCTGCTTTTACTCATTTAAGATGAGAACCTTTCTGTTTATGTGAGTCACCTCCTTTCATTCCGCTCATCACCAGTGGCCCACAGGGAGCATGTACCCAGCTTTGCTTACTTCTTTCAGGTTTTTAAAAACAGTAATCAGTGCCTTCCTAGCACCCTAGCTCCTGAACACTGACAGTTTTCAGGCTGCTCTTCCAGATCTCCGAGCTCTTTCTCCCTTTCCACTGTCTCTCAGGCTAATTTGCTCATAAGGGTACATTCTCCCTCTTTAGCATTAATCTCAAAGTTCTTCAATGGTAAGTTCCTCTTGATTATTCACAAGCGGAGTCCACTGTCTTAATGATACAGATTCCTTGCTTAACAAGCATCATTTACATACTAGGACACTTTTTTTTTCATATGTGTATCACCAGGTATTAGGATATTTTTCTGGTTTTAGAGAAGATTAAGCCACTCAAACCTAGGACAGAAGAAATGGCTGACATTATGCACATGTCTTAGCCTTCGTTTGTTCCAAAAGGGGGAACAAATCCAGTAACAAGGCAAAAAAAAGCTCACATCTCACAATGCATAGAAAAATATTTCCTAATGGTATACTCAGTTATATTACCTTATCTCCTATCTGGGGATTAGCAGATCCTTCCACATCCTTGGCCTGGTAAGGAATGGTCAATTTTACTCCACAGTCATCATAAACAATTATTCCATCCTCAGCTTCCTAAAAACAAGACATCAGAATTCAGCAATAGGTGTCTTATTTGTAAGCAAAGAAGTTTACTACATACAATTCAAGTACTGCTCATTTGAGCCCCAGTGGTTTTTCACTAACTGCTCGGTAACTGGTGAAAAACACAACAAAGCCATCAACTCTGAGTAAGAAGCTTTAAATGATATTAGACAATATTTTTAAAGGAAAGAAAGTATTACCACCACTTCCAGTTAAGTATTGATTGGAAGTTTAATTATTCTGGGAATGTTTAAAACAGCATGACAAAACAATAGAGGTTTTCTTCCAGCCCTAGAAATTAAATTTTAACCAATTCTATCTTGTATCATATATTGTAGGAAGTAGAAAGAAACTTTGCATCAAGTTCTTAAAAATTATCCTCAACACCATGATCACTAACGATGCTTTTATTATCTGGTTCCACATGAGTTAGTTTCACTGACTGGTGTCATTAGCTATTCAATGTAGTCCACATTCATACAGGATAAACAGCGCTTCAAGAAGTTGCACTGTCGATTTTAAGGAAGCAGCCTCATTCTCCAAAGCTGGGAACACACAACAGGTACTTCACAAGCAGAAGAGCAGCATTACCTTCTCTTTGCCTTTATTTGGGCTAGTGGCTTTGGCTGGAGTGGCTTCTTTGTCTATAGTGCCCACAAAACGGTGATCTGATTGGGTGTGGAAAGAAACCGTGCCCTTTGGAAGTTTTTTAATCCTTATAGCATGATTTCTTTGGGCAGACAACATATCCTGAAAAACAAGATCAATCAGATTTTAGACAGACTGCACATATTTGTGAAATCTTACCTTTTAAAGGAAAAGTATTAATCTCACTTACAGGAACAACAGTGAACTCTACTTCATCAGAAATATGGAGTTGATTTCCATCCATAATTTCACTGAAGTGAAAGAACATGCGAGCGTCCCGGTCCACACATTTAATGAAGCCAAAGCCATCTCTCATTGCGGCAATCACACCCTGAAAATAGTCAAATGCACAATTACAGTTTTACTACCAGTACGTGACGTCTGTCTGCAGGTTCTCCACATCTGTCTGTGGAGAACGTAACAATCTGAAAACAAGGGCTGAACCCTACGAATACACTTCTTGCTTCCTCGCAAACTGCAGTGCTAGCGGCTGTGGTCAACCTGAAACGCAAACAAGCCGTGCTTGCCTAGTTTCTCTATTTAAATTGTTATGAAGTGGAAAAGATTAATTTAAGCCATTAACACAAAGGACTACAGTCAAAGAACCTGACATTACTACTACACTGAAAACACAGTCTTGAAGGGGGTAACTCTACAAATACATGCATCATCTATACAAATATATAATACAGACATAAACACAGACACACAAGAAACATACAAGAACCTACATAAAAAGGAAATAAAACCAGTGGTTGAAGAGAAGAGAAAACCCATCAGGCTTCCAGACACAAATGAGGAAATTGAAAAGCTTTCTAAGCTTCTAAAAGAAGTTTGTTAAGACCACCATATTCATTGATGCATATTACGGTAATCGTGTTTTGGAATATTTTAGTGGCCTTCCTGGTAACTACTAGAAACGGAATGCTGAATGACAAATCCATTTCTCACCCTGACCGCTGTTTAAGAAAAAGCCTCCTTAAACTTGCTGAAAGAGTTCATTACTCAAGTTGGTAAGAACTAGTACCAGATCATGCCAGAGGTATTGAGCTCATGAACATACCCAGTTCAACTCAGTTACTACAGAGCCTTTAGCGAGTCTCAGGGAAGGTTTATAGGATCTGAATGACAATGCAAGAAGAATGTTCCTAAAGGTGGAAAGTATCTTTGCATTGTCATTCAGATCCTATAAACCTTGTACATCTGAGGACTGGATTTTGGAAAAGGCAATGGAAGACATTAGTGATTTTCACATTGAATCATTAAGACACACACCCCCCTTGTTTTACTTTCATTTCCCCTCAAGAGTTAAAATTTTAAAGATAGATACTTGCCATTTCCCTAGTTTCATTAGTAAACTGGAAAGTATTGGGGAGAACCTCAATATTGGTGGCTCGTTCCAGTTTGTCACGTCTGTCTGTTGAAATATTGAATCGAACGTGGTCACTTTCCAGCAAGGTCACCTTGGATTTTGTATCTTTGTCTCCAAATGGAAGTTCTTTAGGAATCACAAAATCAACTTTGATGCGGCCAGGTAACGGATCGCTCTGGCAGACAGAAAACCAAACAGGAAAAGTTAGTTCACCTACACCACTCACCGTTACTGCAGACACAATAACTGGCAAAATACTAATGCTAACAGAAGTACGGATGGCACCGAACAGCTGCGAGACTCAGACCACTACCCCTAATTTATACCCCTCCTAATCTGTAATTTACAGTCCATAGCCAAATGTAAGGTAGTTTTTGTGGTGGTGGTTGGGGTTTTTTGTTTGGTTTTCAGTTTTGTTGTGGTTCTTGCTGTTTGATTGTGGTTGTTGGGTTTTTTTTAAGCACCAAGCCCTTCTTGCCAAAGACATTAAGACTATTTCAAGACTGAAATTTATAACCACGCTTTGAACACTTCTAAAATGAAGTGTCTTTCTTATTAAGTGTTCAAAACACACAAAAAACCTAACCCCAAACCTTCCCAAAACAACAATGCAGACTCATCTAAAACCTTAAGGGAAGTGCTTGTGTATACTCTGTCCTCAAAGCCAAGTTTTCCTCAAAAACCTCATTAACTGTTAATGCTCACAGGAATCCACAGATCAGGCTTATTCCAGCAAGTATTTTCTCCCCCTTTCCCTATGCTTTTGCCTTAAAGATATATCCTAAATTCACAAAATTCAACAGAAAGTATTTGAAACATTAAAGAAAGCACACACTCCCCAATGTACCACTACCCTAATTCTTGCTCTTTATAACCTTTAGAAAAAGTGCATACTGTGACTGCTACCGTCAGTTATTACAGGTTAAGTGCAAGCTTACTCCTTTACTCTGGCACAATGCTTATGCATCACTGTTACAGGCAAAGGGGAACAAACTGTACTGTTTGACTGGAATTCAATACAATCAATACAATATTTCATATAAATTAAATACTGAAATTCACCTGGTTTTTGCTGGGTACTTTCGGAATTACTTTGGTTACAGTTCCTTCAAAATGTTCAATGCTGATATCTTCAAAAATGACCGTTCCTTGAGGCAGCAGTCTAACATCTGTTGCAACTTCTTTACCCTAAAAGCACAAAATCAGTTAAACACCCATACAGAAGAGGTAAGGTAGCAGACGTTTTCCGATTAACTTCCCTCCACCCCCTTTTTCTTCTTTTTTACAAGTGAATTTAAGAAAACAGATAGCTGTCCAGTTACGCCCTAGGATCTTGTCTTCAGTTTTTACTGGATTTCGTCTTACATTTCTGTCTTTGATTGTAAACTCCACATCATCACCAGGCTGTAAGGCTTCTAGGTCACCTTTAAATTCACTATAGTGAAAGAATATCTCCTTCACGACATCACCCCTCTCAATAAATCCAAAGGCTTCCTAAGAACAGAAAAAAGTGTTTAATAAATTGCCTATTCTCTTAGCATACCAAGACAAAATTTTACAGGTCCTATCAAACACAATGAAAAACTATGACATACCAGTATGACTTACGAGTGCACACAGCTAACAGATTACCACAAGAAATATACAAACAGAAGTAAACGAGACTTCCTTTGTTAAAGAGAGTATTAGTATCAAAGATTAGCTGTTTAAATTGTTTCACCCAGTTTACACCCCCAGCTCCAAACTGCTAATAGCTCTTAACACCCTAAATACATTACTTATACCATCAGTTTCCACAATAGCATTTAATTTTCAAACAGAACTTTAAAGCTAAAGCATCACTTACTTTCATGGCACAGACTACTCCTTGACAACGGGCTTGTTTCTTTTTTAATAGCATAATGTTACGAGCACTTACAGCACCAGTACTGGAGGGGAAAAAAAAATAAACAGAGGAAACCTGAAAACAACTCAAAACTGGATCAAAAATTAAGATTATATTTCATAATGTCATTTCAGTTCTTGGAACAGGCATGAATTGCTGCCTGCCTACTAAAACAAAGTATGAATTTGGAAAAGCAATACCACTTACTGTTTGTTTGTATCAATTACAAAGTTTATTTTATCTCCTGTTTCCAGCTGTACGTTTCCTTCAACATCCTCTGGGGTGTAAGTCAGGTAAAATACTTCCTGTAAATTAATATTTACGAATATTAGTCTATTTGCATAATAGTTGTTCCGAAGAAATATTAACACAGTTTTGTTTAATAGCAATATTTGCTATTAAAGAAATTAATCTAGTGAGAAAATCAAAAATGGTCAAACATGGCATGCAGAAACATTCTTTTTTCCATAGTGCTGTTTTGATGAGTCTGTAACAAGCAACTTAAGTTGAAAGGTTTGTACGTGGCTATCTTTAAACGTCAATTTCTAAACTTCAAAAGTTCAAGATAGGGACACATGAACATTACATAACCCAGCTTCATTAAGTTTTAAAAGATAAAAACAATTATTTGGCTCTATATAAAGTTCTCCATAGATAAAAGCAAGCAAGCTAACATTTCTGTTTGTAGCAATTACCAAAGCATGCTTTTTTTTTCTGTCCAAGAACTACAGTTCTTAGCCGTGTCAAATGTCTACATTAAATTGCATCAATTTTTTTGCTCATAGAGCACAGTGATGGATCAGTGAAGAGTTCAAGTAAAATACATAAGCTTTACCCCATTACGTTCGTAGCATACACTCCCTGTTGGACTCTGACCCGGGGCAGCTGGAGATTTACTCTCTAAATTGTGAGGAACAGCGCACACAACCTACCAGTCAAAAAAAAAATCCATTGCTAGTCATTTCAGGAGCAGCATTGTTGAATACAAAATGAATCTCAGTATCCTCTACTATACACTCAGGAACAGGGAATGCCATGCTGCAGTTTTAATCTTACAGAACACCCATTGACTGTAAGGACTGTTTGGAGCTCAGTAAGAGCTCAAACTGGACCTCTGAATTTTTACCAGAACAACAGCAGTATCTTTCAGTGTAACTGAATACTATATGTAGTTACTATGCATGCTACATGAATCTAGCCTTTGGTACTGGAGCAAAGGATGGAAATTATGCGTCTATAGAAAACAGGCACTAACTTGTCCATTTATTCGTTCTTCAGGTAATATTTCTGGTTTTATCTTCACCAATTTAATAGCAATAGGTTTTCCAGTTCGGCGATCAGAAGACACTTCAAACTCAACGTCGTCTGCAAGACAATCAAACATGATAACGGCGTTACAGAGCTTTGTGTTTGGTTTGTTGGTTTGTGTTATTTATTTTAAATCACCGAATTGTTACACTTCATAATTCATTGTTTGTAGCCAAACACCACAAAGTAAAACTCTGGTGCTTTTGTTACCAGGGAAGGACACTCTATTTGCAAATACTTCTCTGGTTATCCTGCATATTCACTCTTGTTGCTATTCTATTGTAATGGTTTGGCCCCTCAATAGTTCCCCCCACACACACTCACTACAAAGCAGGCTTCACACTGAAGTTCAGACAACATAACATATGCCATTAAACAGTTCAGAAACTTCACTGACACATTGATTAGTAGCATGAAGTAGCAGCCTCCCCATTCTGAAAAACAACAGTCCATCCTCAAACTAATTTTAGAAAAAAAGAAATAGTGTACATGGGGTATATCATTCCAGAGTTTAAGCGCTTGCTTCCATCTCAGTTACAAAAGTTTGACCTAATATCAGACCTTTTCCAGAATGGCCACAACTGAATTAATATAAGCTGTACAAAGCTTTAGTGCTGTAAAGGTCTCTCATCAGGAGTGGTAGATTTTTTAATTCAATTGTTTCTTTAGCCCATCAGAAGCAACAGCATGCATCTGTTCATGCCACAAGGCAAAAGGATTTTCTACAGCAAGTGAAAGACACTTGTTTTCACGCAGTCAAGAAGCTCTGGAAGCTGCCCAATTACCTCCTACTTTGAGCTCCTGTAAGTTGCCATTGTACTGTGAGCAGTGGAAGAACAGTCTGGCTTGCCGTTCTGAACACTGAATGAATCCATACGAGGTCAGCAGTTTTTCTATAACCCCAGTCTCACGCAGTGCTGCCGAAGTACCATTGGGGTACCCGTTGTGTCCATTGTTGTGGAGCAGGTTTGGATCAAAGCTCATCTGTTTAAAAGAAAGCATGGCGGCGTGGGCAAACACAGAAAGCACTACTTAAAATAAGTTTCCTTTCTTCATGTCCACATAACAGAGTAACAAACACAATGCGCTTGTACAAGTTACTGTAACAAGCAAACTCCAACCATTTTTAAAACAGAGTAAGAACATCAAAGCAGTCAAGCTTCTGTAAAACAATAATCCTTAAAATTCAGACAGGCAACGTATATAAAATAGCCCAGAAACACACCCCCAAAATAAAGCTTGCTTAGACCAAAACACACTTCTGACTTTTTTCAGTATTATACCTCAAAGTACTCCCACATTCGCTATTTCACATCAGAGCCTGAAAATACCTAAAATTCTCTTCCAAATTAAAACAGGTAATTATGAAAATGCAATGGTTATGAACCAACAGAACTAGGTTCACAACCCTGCAAAGTTTGTCCCCTGTCTGTTCAGTCTTTCATACTAAAAAAACGGGTTTAGGTATTTAAACATTTTTGCAGTTATAGAATTAATACCCAGAATTAAACTGTTTCTGTGGCATAGGAGATCAAGCGCTACAGAAACTAAGAAAACTTGAAAACAGCATTAAAATAAGAAAGTTAAAGCTGTCATGAACTGCTAAATTAACTTACACCCTTTAAAACTTCTTTTTTTTTGGGGGGGGTGGGGGGAGGGAGGCGTTGTCTCTTTTCTTTTCAAGGCACAGACTCAATCTTGAAAATTCACAAGTCCCTTTACTAACTCATTGGCAGCTTGATGTGCAAGTCTCATTTTTAAAGCAAGCCATTTCCATTTAGAGGTTAGCAATTAAATCATTTTAAATGTATTACACCTCACCAAACACTTTCATTCAAAAAAGACTACTGAGGCAACCCTCCCCCCTCCCCAGTCAGTATGAATATCAAAATACAGTATTGAAGAGTTTTGCTTGCTGCAGTTTTAAGCATATTTGTTTTGGAAACAGGATGAGACTGTATCTGTTCTCTGCTTTCTTGTTGCATCAAGCAGAAGAGATTCAAAGTTAGTCAGCAATATGTTCATTGGAGATAAAAGATGTGCAATTAACTTAGGGTAAAAAGAATGACCATTTTCCAACACAGACATCAGGTTACTTGAGGTATAAAAAGGTATCGTTATGGCATGTCTCATTATGCTGTTTGGAAATCAGTTTAAAAGCAATCAAAGAGCCCCACTCCAGTATATGAACCCTCATCTTTTGAGGAAGGCAACCCCCAGGACATTCCATGCACAAGAAGATGTCTTTGTGCAAAGGCAACAGTTGAAGTGTGTGATTTTAACCCATCCTAGAGTTTGAAATAATTTTCAAAAATAAATTGGTCCTGCAAGTAGGTTGGCTGGCAAAAGGGAAAACGATACATTATTATACCTTTTCCCAGGAGAATAGGCAAGACCATTAACCCATTCTGAAAGCTCAAATCAGTGTAACAAATGCTTTTTGTGAGTCGTTTACAAAATGGCCACATCACATCTCTGATACAAGGTAAGTACACAAACACACACACCTGTGCCACAGACATTAAGTAAAGGTATATCACATACAGGAAAGGACAAAAATCTACCTAAAAATCAAGCTCCAAATAGCCTGTTTTAGGATTAGAAAACCACACTGCTGTAATCTCTTGTTCAAAGACTACCATTGCATGATACCATTTGAACAGTTTGAGTTTAAAGGAGTATTAGTAGCATAGCACAAAGAGCTCATCATTAACCATCTGAAGCCTGACAATTTAAATGCAAACAAAATACACTCCTCATGGTGGCACTAACATCTGCTGTAGAGAAAGAGATAAGATAATATTGGCAGCTTTTCCAAATGCTTGTCATATTCCTAGACCTGTTCAAGCATAACGTTACAACAGAGCATAACAAAAAATCAAACACAAAGTCCATTTATACGTATGACCAGGAGTGCTGTCATAAAACTTTAAGAAATTTCTGGTAATAAACTATTAATGTACAAACAGTACTTGCTTGGACCCACAATAACAGAGTTCTATACTGTATCATGATGACTACCTGCCTGTGCTGTCCACTCCCAACAGCTGACCTGTCCGTTCACAAGAGTAAGAACTGTGAACCCCACCAGTACACATACTCAGAGGAAGAAAAACAAACTGTGCAGTAAGGTTTAAAGATGACTAAACAGAGGTTATTTGAAGAAGAAAAAAAAAAAAAAAAAAAAAAAAAAAGAAAAAAAAAAGGCAGGGGGGGAAGTGGAACCACAACACTACTGTTACTGCAGGAGAGAAACATTAATTACCAGCTGTCTAGGATTGTAAGTATTGTTAAATAGAACAATATTGCAGGTACTATTAATTTACCATACTTCTACTAAACCAACATAACAGCAAATAACTGCTAAAAAAAACCCTAACAAAACTCACAACCTCTACTGACAACTTGCTTAAGTTTAGAAATACATATAACTCTTTATAACATATGTACCAACCTCGCAGTGATATTCAAATATTGCACTTTCAGTAGTATTAGCCGATTCTTCTGTTTCAGCACGAGTTTCTAAGGATGAAGACTGCTATTATTTAAAAAAAAAAAAAAAAAGAAAGAAAGAAAGAAAGAGAGAAAGAGAAAAAAGAGAAAAAGAAAGCAAGAGAACGTGATCTATCAAGCTAATAGAGAACAAGCGCTGTTGCCCTGGGCAGTTTCAATACAGCACTGGAGAAAACAAAGACTATTAGCAGCGTCGGGACGTGCTCTTTTGAAGCTGTTGAGTAGGCACAAACTTCTTGTTTCAGATCAAGCCTTGTATCTTCAGTGTAAGTTTCCTCTTCTTTGGTCTTGAGTTGTTGTTACGATGTGGTATATTCTTTTCCTGATCTGAACTTGAAGCAGCAGTTTCAGGTGGTAAATTCTGTTCTGTTCCACTTCATACTGGAGAAAGGAAAGAGACACACTAAGTATCACCTTAAAAAATATATTATCCATTAGTCATAGATGTTCCTACAAACAGGTGCATTTCCTCCATCTAAATACTGTAAGCTTGATCCATGCTAGGAAAGACTGTTTTTCACATATATTTGGCATTCTAATTTTCAGTTTTGTTTTCCAAGAAACTCCAAGCCAGTGATATGGTATTTTCAATTTTAAACCCTTCAGATGCAGTTAGGCATTTCAGGAAAGGTCCCAATTTGTACAATTAAAAGAGCAACTTCATTTTGATGAACAGCAACATCATTTAATGCAAGTCTTAGTCCTCCTACCATTAATTTTATATGGGTGTCATCTCAGAATTTAATTAGTAAGTGCTTGCACAGACCTTTGGAGTAGCAATAGGGTTTGGGGGGNACACAGACCATATGCAACCTGGCATAGCATGTACCATATAACTGCAGAGCCATTCTCTGGACTTCTTAAAACACTGTTTGCAAAATATTGACTACATATAGATAATATTTGTGTAGACAACATAAGAGAAACACCTCTGCAACAGTAACTAGATAATAATTCCTTCCTAAAGTTTTCCAAAACCATTTTGCATTTTCATGAGAAAGCAATTTAGACAAATTGCCACCTACCACATAAAACAGAAACATTACAGAAACAGAAGCTTTTTTTTTTTTTTTTTAAGAAATAAAACCAAGTATTGATTTGAGTTTGTTGCTAACTCAGTACATATACAGGGGGAAAAAAAAAATGGTAACATTTTTGTGGACAAAAGCTGCTAAGATGCAGCTAGGAACCCATGAATGAACTTCCATGTTATGCAGTAATCTAAAGGTCTGAAGCATCAGAGCACAACTCCTTCCCAAGTCACTCGACAAGTCCCACAGCAAATGAGCAAAAACATGGACAAAGCCTATTTCTCCACTATGGTGGGAAAGTGAACTTCACAATTTACACTGAGCTTTGAATTCCCTTTAGTGAACTTGAAACAGTCAACTTAAGTGACTGAAACATGAATGCAAAGACATTTAACTCTCATCACAGTCAAAATGCTGACTGCAGTCAGCTATGACAAGTAAGAGCTCTAAACCCCAAAAGGACACAATGGCTGTATGCAAACTCATCACCCAGTTTTCACAGAAGTATGTATTTCAATGGCCTCTCCTCCAGATGAAGGATCTTCCTTTAGTCACTACTCTGAAAAACTTTCTGCTGACAAAAGTTTTCTTGTCAGACCACTATACATACATGAATGAGACTAGGTAAGAAACTGGATGAGGGCTGCACAAATCGGGATCCGGTATGAAAGGTTTGCAGTGAAAGATTTAATTGAAAAAAAATTAAAAAAAAAAAATTAGAAGATACAAAGCTAGTGCAAAAATAACAGGATCACTAGACTTTTCACATACATCTGTATTACATTCAGGCAACTGTTATCACGACCTCCTTCAGGACAGCATTTCACATCTCAAATGAGCATCCCCCAAACCAAGTTCAGGAGAAATGAAGGAGGCGTTCACTGTACCATGGGAACTGCACAGAGACCCTTCTTATTCATGTACTTCTCCCTCATCTAATTAGACTAATATTATTAGAGTTCTACAAGAGCTGTAACTTGTATCATATTACATTTCTCATTTTTCTGTGCACAGACTATAAAATAATCAAAACACCTCTTCTGCCCAAAGATGACTAAAGCTAACTTTGTCAGTTAATGGAATAAGGGATAAGCTTTTCACTTAAAAGTCAGTTCAATTTGATAACAAGATTGGTTTACTACACTTAAGTAGTTTTAAAAAATAGGGCTGTCAAGCAAGCATAACTCAAGTAAAAAACAAAACAAAACAAAACCAAAAAACTCTACTGTGCATGTCTGCCTCAAATTCCTACTTTTTAATTCAGCTACTATAAATACTCCTCCAAACTGTAAACAGCCTAAGCAGCTGCCTAGCTCCCAAGTCACACTGGGTTCTGCATTTGTATATTTACAGCTGAAAGGATTAATGAAAAGGCAGGGAAGAGCTGTATAAGTCCTGTTCTTGAAGACTTTCAGGGGCAGATTTTGCTAAATGACAGTACCTCACATAAAACTGTTCACAGCTGGAAACCATCTATAGAGCCTAACAGTAGAACCTGCTGGATTACACTGCTTTGGTTACCATTCTCTTCACAAAAAGAGGTAACTGGGAGAACACGTATTTTACTGGATTAAAACACATGCTTCTAGAAATAGCCATCTCTTACATGACTAAGATGAAATTTAATAAAAATAACACTTTATATTTTCGGTATGCATGCACAACACAGCTATTAGATGTTACTTGGAGATAAAGCTCTTGCGTATCATTTCAGATGAATACTGGAAAGCAGTGCTGAACACTCGCTCTTGAGCCCCCGAACAATACATGACAGCTACGAGATCAGCTACTAACATCCACTAGATTAGTGAAGCCACTTTTACGTAAAAAATAATAAAAAAAATCCATAGGAAAACAAAAGAAGTTACACAACTTCCAAGGGCATCTGTAAAGACACGTATACACATGGAATCATTTAAAAAAAAACAAACAATAATGCGAAAAATCCGGTTTCTTTTACCGGGCCTAGGCCTTGGGAACGAGCCCTGCGCTGGTTATTACTGCAGACGACAGAAAGCGGGCCCCAGACCGGCAGACTCGCAGCAGGCCTTCCGCCGGGGCCTGCGGCTGGGCCAGCGCCGGCCCTGCAGCAAGATGGTGGCCGCGGAGCGGGGCGGCGGACCCGGCCGAGGGGCGGTGCCAGCGGCCGCGGCCGGCGGCGCTGGAGCGGGGGCCGCCGGCGACGGGGGGCGGCCGGCCCACGGCCAAGGCCTACGCTATGACAGCGCAAAGGCGTAGCGGGAGGGGGGGGGCCGCGCCGGGCGCCGCCGCTTCCCGGCCCGGGCTCAGGGCAAGGCCCCGCGGAGGGAGTAGCCGCCCGGCCGCCCTCCCCGCACACAAAGGGGGGCGATGGCGGCCGCTCCCCCGCACACAAAGGGACGGGGCCTAGTCCCCGCGCCGGGCGGGGCCGCGCGCGGCACGCCGGGAGCCGCAGCCCGCCCCCAGGAGCCCCCGCGCCGGGGCCCCACCCGCGGCCTGCCGGGACCCGTAGTCCCCGCGGCACCACCCCCGGCCCGCCCGCCGCCCGCTGGCCTGCAGGCCCCAGGCAGCCCCGCGGCCCCCGGGCCGCGCAGCGCGCCGGGAAAGCGAGTTCCAGCGCGGCCTCGGCCCCGCCCTCGAGGCCGGGGGGCGCCCCCGCCCCGAGCGCCCCGGCGGCGGCGCGTCCCCCCACGGGACGCCGGGAAGCGTAGTGCGCACGCCACCGCGGCCCAGCCACCCGCCACTGCCGGTACCTCCATCCGCGGCGGCGGCGGCCTCCCCGGCGGGTGCCCGCTCGCCCCTCGCGCTCCGCGCAGCCGAGGGGAGGCCGCGAGAGCCTTTACCTCGCCGCGCCGGGCGATACGCGGGAGCCGGGCCCAGAGGTGCCCTCTGCCTCCTCCGCCGGTTCCCAGGGGCCGCCGCGTCCCCTCAGCGTGGCGGGCGCGGCGCCGGGAACCGAGGAGGCCGCCTCCCGCTGTACTCACCCCAACAGCTCAGCGCCCCCGCTCCAGCGCCGCCATGAGCAGCACGGCACCGCACGTAGGAACAGACCCGGCCTCTCGCGAGACCGCGGGCGGGGCCGCGCCTGCGCACGCGGCCGCCCCCCCCTCCTCCCCGCTGCGCATGCGCGCTCCCACCCCGGCCGCCGGCGGAGGCACGCGCGGAGGGGCTGCCGCGCGCGAGCGGCCTTCACCTCNGTCACCGGCCTTTCCAACGATGTTAATTTAAAACGGGTAAAACGCAACATTTTTGGTCATAGTAATTTTTCACTGGGGCAAGGTACCAAGCAGCAGGGTTGCGAAAGGCTTGGGCACACCCAGGACAGACAGAGTGACCCCCAGGATCCACAGAACACACTTGAGAAAACGCCGTCCATTGCGGTTTTTTATTCCCTCTCAAACAATTTCTAATAGAAAACAATCATATACAAGAGGACTCCTGTGCAGAAATCCCTTATAACTGCCAAACAATCCTGCTCGACATTCCAAGTTGTTGCAAGAAAATGTCTCTTATTAAACACAGGAACGTAAATCACCACCTGCGTCTATCAAAATCATCACTTGGGAAAAAGTAGCATAAAAATTTAAACCAATCTTGAAAACGAGATGTTTACTGCTCTTGGAGGATTATTTTTTGATCACAGGTAAGAAAGACAGAAATCTTTTATATAAAAGTGTTGTTAAAAATACCACAACATTGATAAATCCCTACAAGACTGCAGCTCTCATTTCACTCAAGATTCTGCAATAGCTACGTAACATTTGTCACTAGACTTACCTGTGATGTAACATTAGAACCCTCTCTACACGGTGGTTCTAGCTTAGTTTTGAGGCAGATCTGGACCTGGACGGGCTGCTCCACGCTGGTCCTGAGCTCACCCACACCCCCTGAAGCATTGGTAAAACCCAACGGGGCTGCCTATGGGAAAACATTAGATACACAGCGTCCTTCAAAGCTGCACAGGTGACAGAAAGGGTCATCTACTCTTGAGTTTCACCCCTAAATCAAGGTAAAGCATCCTCCGTTTGTGATTTACCACTTGAAGTGATCTGCTGGCTCTCTGCTGTTCTCTACATCTAGTTCCCCGCGGTTGTCTCAGACCTTAACCCCACTGGACACGAAGCCTCAGCTCTTCAGAGCAAAACGAAAGCTCTGCGAGCAGAGCAAAATGTGTACCTACCATTTACAACATAGTTTTTGAATAATCTCTTACTCCTATCAAATAAAGTCATCACAGCCTGTATTACGTTCTCTAGCTACTGACAGGGTGGATTTAAGTGCCACCTGCACAGTTGAAATTATTAAGTAAAGCTCATAAAAAATAACAAACGGGAGAGGAAATGAACTATCACAAGGGAGTACACATCAAGTACTTCATTGTTAAGCAACTGTACACTGCGATTACCAAGACGGAGCCACATCGGAAGCCTCTGCCATCAAGAATATGTAATTTCAGAAAAATGCAGAGAAAACAGCCCACACATTTTGAAAGATAAAACAAACAAACAAGGAAACACCTGAAAAGAACAAATCAAACCCCATCCTTGTAGGGTAATTTCATAATAGTCTCTGAAGTCGAGATTTGGAGATAAGGTTATTTTGTGGCCTAAGCTTCACAGTCGGGCAGATCTTCTCTTCCCACCTCAAAAGATTCCTTGCTGATTGACAATAGTTCACGCAGCTCTTTGTTTTCAAGCTGCAAAATCAACATTTTTGCTGAAATAGAAATGAGCTAATTCACAATTAAATGATTATAATCTTTAAGTAGCCCCACTCCTTCACAGCTAAGTAAAATACTGATTTTGTAACAAGCATTAATACAGCGCTAGCAAGAAGGGAAGCACATCATTTAAAGCTTATCTTTTGCTTCTGGCTTTGTTTATATAATACAAACACCAAGAACTTGAAAATAAACAGATCGCCTGCATTTCCTGACCCCACCCCCAAATTTTTGATTGTCATAAATCTTTGACACATGCAAACATAGAAAGTCTAAGAGGCTCCCAAAGTAAGTCTTACTCCCAGAGTAAATCTAGAGGCTCCGAAAGCTTCATCTACCCTTTGTAACTGTGTCTGTTCTTACCTCCAACTGAGCTAATTTCTCCTGAACTTTGAAGAACTCATCATCATCGACTTGGATAGCTTTTCTCATCACCTCTCCCATCTCACATATTCTGTCTATTTCACTTGCAATTTCCTGAAAGACATAAAAGTAGTATATTCAATATGCTCAGGCAAAAGCAGCAGTAGTAATCAATTACTTTCATTTTCTTGATTTTGGATTATTTTTCCTATTTTGCATGCTAAACCTTTCCTCCCAAGCACGTGCAATCCTGTTTAACTTGAATAATATTTAAAGATGAAAACATGTACCTTATTGTCCATTATCATCAGTCATCGATGAAACAGCGATTAGAATTACATCAGTCAGCAAGATAAGGCACCCTTACTTACTAAAACAGAAGTAATCTCACGTGTGACAAGGACTGACACAACAGATTGAAGTTACTGTGAATGTGATTAGTATGCAGCAAATTTTATATTGTTTATTAGAAAAGCCCGACCCTGAATTTATAAGAACACCAAATATAAAAGCAAATGAGATTTCAAGACTAAGTAACAGTGTGAAGTAAACAGCATCATCTCAGAAAGAAGCCAAGCAAGGAAACTAAAGTAAGACAGAGCCTTGGGCAATTGTTACAGAATCTGTCTGGATATAGCTCTAATCCTTTGGAAGATGGATTTTGTTGAAGCCCAGAAACACACATACAATGACCAATGAAAAACTCCAACATGTAATGTAGCAACAGTTCCTGTTTGAAGAACACTCACTTTCAAAATATTTGAAGTATTTAGGGTAGAACTCAAATATGCAAACACAAAAATGTCAGTAATTGACAAGAAGGAGCAAGACGAGAATTTGGAAGCTTTTGATAAATTTTAACATAACATAAAAACGTTGAGGAATATCAGATAATGTTACAGGGTGGAGTTTCTTTTCTCTAAGTGTCAGTAGTTAACCCACTGCCTCTGAAGGTAAACGTTACACCAGAGTAGAGAATTCAGTTTTGAATTCCATTATTCAGAAAATATGCAAACAAATTAGAGCACCTAGAAGAGAGCTGGAGGAACAAGAAAGATAACTTAATCTGGGAAGAAAAAATAATGTGTTTTTTTTTTCTAAACAGAGAAGTGGTTTTGATGAGAATAAAGCTTTTTAAAAGGTATCAAAAGGTTGTTACTATTCTCCAAGTGGTACGTAGGAAAAAACTCATGAACTTAATCTGAAGCACAGAAGATTTTGCCTAGATACTGAGACAGTCCAGGTACATTCCATCAAAGTTTCCTCCAGAATCTCTTCAGCTTTACATTTCCATGCCATTACAATGGAGCAAAAGCAGTGCTAGAGAATAACGTTAGGAGTTTTGTTCAGACATTAAGTCTCATTCAGCAGAGTAATTCACGCACCTAAGCAAGCACTGGAAGCAAGACATTGCTACGCTACTTAACTTCAGAGGACTAATGTGTTCCCTCATACGAGTGCAAAGATACATTTGCTAAGGGTTGGGCTGGCTCCAATTCCAATTAAAAAACAACAAGATATGAGATGTCACTAGGTTGAACCAGCGTGCTGTTCTCTCATCACATAAAATGCATTCTAACAAATTAGTAATGTCACTTATAAGCCTTAAACAAAAATTCAATGGTATTATATTGTTATTAGACACCCAAATGTGAAACAGGCAGCAATTATCAGTAGCAACACCTTAGAGTTCTAAAGTCACTGCACCCAACATGGATGAAGGGACACTTCCAGGCCATTGCACAGAGTATCCAGATTTAAAAACATTTGGAGTGGTGATTTCATAAGAACTAAACATACTGCAGCTCACAGAGGTTCTTCTCCCTTTGTTACAATTACCGAACAGGAACAAAAATAACTCTGATGTCTTTGATTTTACTGTAGAGAATCGTGTGCATTCAGTTTAACCCAGGGAATTTATCTCATAAAGATAAATTTGCATAAAGAACAAGCCTTCACCTGGGCCGTGAAAGGGTTATGCTTTTCAGTGTCCTCTGTGACAATTGTTACAACCTGTGTGCTGTAGAAGGAATAGAGAAAAAAAACAGCAGCATAGAGAGACAAGACTTTCCGAAAATCTATTTTGGAGCAGAGACGCTCCATGGATGGAAACAAGGAGATTGTATGAAAGCAAGGAAGAGACAGGGAAAAGGGGTCTTGATCCCTCTTCCGTCCCCAGCCCACCTTACCAAGGAATTAGCCTGATGAACTTCCAAGACTGGTTCTGCATCTTCACCTTTTCTCCCTTGCAAAAGCTGCAACATCTGCTTTCTATATTTGCTCATGATAAGCTCTAACGCATCTTGGTGCTCCTCCAGTGACATCCACAGCTCTGCAAAATACAGCACGTCACCGCCACAAACAGCAGGCAATCTTTCCCAGCCACGGCAGAAGCCCCGGGGTGCTCCCTTCATCCGCGCTCCCCTACGGGCCCCCCCAGACAGCGCAGCCCCGGGGCTCCGGCCGGGGCAGCTGCTCTCCCGACCCCACCGGTAGCCAAGAAGCCATCGTGCTCCCCTCGCTCCCAGACCCGGGCACCCAGCGACCCTGACAGGAGGCAGAACAGACGCACCCCCGCCTCGACAAGCCCCCTCCCGCCTGGGCCACCAAGCAGCGCCCCCCAGCACCCTGCCCCTGGGTATCCTCCCCAGGAGACACACCCCCCCCCACCCCAGCACCCTCAAGCACCGCTCGGTCCCCCCTCCCCGGGGTGCCCTTCACCCCCCCCCGCCCCCGGCTCACCCCTGTTCTCCTGCCGCAGGTCGCGGATCTGCGTGTTCTCCTGAGGCAGCAGCACCGGGGGCCGCAGCCCGGACGGGTCGGCCCGCTCCGCCGCCGCGCCCTGGCCCTGCCGAAAGACGGCTGTCGGTCCGGCCGCCCCGGTCGCCCCCCCGCCATACTCCTCCGCCCCCCCCCCCGCCNGGCCGCAGCCCGGACGGGTCGGCCCGCTCCGCCGCCGCGCCCTGGCCCTGCCGAAAGACGGCTGTCGGTCCGGCCGCCCCGGTCGCCCCCCCGCCATACTCCTCCGCCCCCCCCCCGCCCTCCCTCCCGCCGCCCGCCCGCACCTTCTCGGCCCAGCCCGCGCCCGCCTCACGCATGGCGGCCACGCGCTGGTGCAACACGGCGGACTGGTCGATGAGCGACTCGGCCGCGGTGTCGTGCTCTTTCAGCCGCTCCAGCAGCGTCTTAGCGTCCGTGAGGATCTTCTCGATGGTGCAGGCCATGGCGGCGCCCAGCCCCCTCACCACCACCGCCGCCGCGGCCCCGCCGCCGCCATCCCGCCGCGCGCCCCTCGCCGGGCCCGCCGGTCGGGGACGCCGCTTCCGGCCGCCGCGCGAGCGCAGCACCTGCGCAGGCGCGGGCCGGAGCGCGAGGGACACAGAGCAGCCAAGGGCCACCTGGCGGCGCGAGAGAGCCACAGCCGCCCGCGGGAGGGGCGGGGCCGGGAAAGGGGCGGGGCCGGGGAAAAGGGGCGGGGCCGGGGAAAAGGGGCGGGGCGGGACCGCCCCTCCTCCGGCCGTTGGACGGTGCGGTTTCGCCGTGGGGTGGGTTTCGGGGGAAGGGACACCAGTGCCGTCCCCCCCACACACACGCACACCCCCCGGGAAATGGCGTTTCAAAGCCACCCGCAGAGTTTCAGAGGCAGAGGCCGGCAGGTTTCCCCCGGCCGGGCTCTGGCAGAGCTTCCTGCTCCCCGGAGCCCCGGCAAGCAGCCCCCCCCCGGCAAGCAGCCCCCCGAGAGGCAGCCCCGGTGGCGGAAAGCCTCCGGCTGCACCGAACGCCGCTCCGAGCAGCACGCTCTGTTTGCAGAAGGGCACATCCTTGACCCAAGGGGTTCTGGTTATCTTTTCAAATACTCCCTTAAACAGCGTGCGATAAATTCTGGGCTGAGATCTGTTGAGCTGTCATCTTATCTAATATTCTTGTTTGTCCCTTTCAACAGTAAACATCCTCTACTCAAGTTAAAATAACAAGCTTTGTAATGCTGACTCGCTGCTTTGATACGTATTTGCTAACTCAAGCTACTGTTAGTGATCCCCACGTCCTTGATGCTTTGCTTAACTTCGTGCCACAAAGCTTTTTTTATTTAGTATTACCAACTTTATAAATAATGTTTTACAGGACTTACAACAATGTTTTAACAGGACTCCCTTTGACTTGAGTCATCTTGGAAGCTGAAATCCCCATTCAGAAAGACATGTAAGAAAAATCTAGGACACTTTATCTGATAAAAGGTTACGAGCACAGAAATAATTAAACCCAGGGCAGAAGTGCTGAATAAGATAGTTTTATATAAGCAACAATTTCAGAACATTCATACAGAAAACAGAGTAAGCAGCTGCATTTGGAGTATTTCATCAGAATCAGATCAATTAGTAAAGTATGAGACATCTGTTTTGCAAATTTGAGAAATGCAATGCTGCTTTATTGTAGCCTGTGTGGAAATAAAGGTCTTGACCATGCTTTATAGCATGTTTTACCTTCTTCTCCTTCCTTATTTTTCTTCTTATTAAAGCATACTGAAAAGTTAAGACTAGTTGTCAGAATTCCTTTGTCATAATGGGTGGTTCATGAACATTTGGAGAACTGACAAGTATTACTGTGTTTACCATTCTGGTTGTGCATCAAGTTGGCAAAAGACTGCCCTGTGTGAAGACAAGACATGACATCCCTAAGTTCCAGCTGCACCCATTTCCCCTGTTCCGCTGCCCGTCCCACACTGACACCCACACACGACCCCACCTGCACCATTCAGCGCCTCATCTTCCTTCATTCTAATTAGACTCCCAGCTCCATGGCTGCCCTTAAACTCAGTTTTTGCAGAGCCTCTGAACAGCCACACAGGAGCGGGCCTGACCCAGCTACATGGAATGATGCATGTGTTCCAGTTCAGCATCTCCCCATTTTTCACCTTATGCAACATATGGAAGTTCTGTGAAATCAAACATGCAATCTCTTAAGGTTCCACTGAATTCAGCTTTTGGCAGGAGCCATTTAGAAATGCAGCAACACTCCGATTCACAGCTAGTAGGGAGCCAGCTAAAGAACAACCCGTCTGTGCAGGGTGAAGGATCATCACATCTGAGCAGAAGCTGCACCTGGAAGGCACGTCCGACCCTCCTGCCTCTTCTGGTCCTTGTGTTTATACTTTGGATTTAACACTCACTTCCCCTGCCTTCAGAGATGACCCCCTGGCCTTTCATGCCAAGCAGAGACCATCCAGGGAGACGGGGGCCAGCACCACGCTCTCAGACATTCATTTCAGGGTTGGTGCGGTCCCTCTGTGGGATTCTGGCTGCTTGGAATTAAATCGCAGAATGAGCAGAAGACGGGAGTCTCCGGTACTATACCACACAGTGCTCCGTCTTGGGATCTCACTCAAGGATGTGGCTCACCCTTCTCCAGCAGATCTTTTGACACAGAATCATTTTTTCTACTTCCAAAGGACAGCAGAATAAGCTACTGTGGCGCCAGGACACAGATTGGATCCCAGCAGGACAAAGCTCCTTGATTCAAATGCTGGGAACGCTTGTCACCACAACTTCTAGTGTGTAGCAACGGAGCTCAAACAAATCATCGGATGAGTATTTTCTGAGTAGTGGTGTCTTATAATTCCTTTGGCTTATCACATCAATTTTGTATAAACTGAAGAGAATGTATAAATTTGGCCTCTCAAACTTTTTAGTGTTTAACTTCAATTCGATTAAACACTTATGTATGTGTACAAAGTGAAAAATGAGGTTACAAGAGGTTAATGCTTTAATGCTTTTAATAACTCTTAACTACATGGCTGTATTTTGTCAAACAGACCACGGATTGGTTCTAGCAGGAGAAGCACACGCTAGATACAAGCACAGCAAGGCTCTCCAAAACAGCAAAGTTGCTACAGAACCAAAACCATTTCCAGGCCATCTTTGAAAAATCACAAATACTATTTCTGTGATGGAATAAATACATAGCATTTCCGAGTACAGCTGAGGAGGTTCTTGTGCACAGCAGGAAAATCAAAAAGGAAAGAAATTTAGACTGAAAGCATAGATAAAGTAATTAAAGAGATTGGTAACAGACAGAGCACAGAATCCTGAGCACGGCATCTGTAAAAGTGGGATGAGTTCAGGCATCGGCACTGAGGATGTTAATGCAACGTGCACCAGGTAATGCCCATAAACTTACCCAGAAACTGGCAGAGGGGTAAAATGATGGATAATAATGCAGCAGAATTGACCAGTAGAAAACAGCAACATCTGTGACAGCCCGAGTGGCACCATTCTATGATTCTGTGATTCTATGATAAGTGGCAGAAGTAGATACAAGAATAAAGGGCAAATTTCTAGGATACTTATTTGGTTTTGGGTAAAATCATATTAACCATAAGTGCAGTCAGCACAGTTTGAAAAAATTTGACAGAGTCTCTGAAAGTGCAAGTCTCACAAAGCAGTGCAGCAGAGATTAGCTTTTCATCTCCACTACAAGTCTTCCTTGAGTGTCTAAAAGCCAAATATTTCAGCAGCTACAGCTTCTTTAAAAAGCTAAACAGACCTCTCTCACACACCACACACCCCAGCACTTTTTGTCTGCTTGCTTTTAAAATCAAGTGCTGGTGTTAACACCATCAATTTCACTGGTGCTGCCCTTGACTAAGCCTGCGGCACAGAGACTCACAAACCAGGAGGCCAAGGGAATCCTCCTCTTGCACTTCCAGGTGGATAACTGCTGCATAAAACAGAGTCGTTCTGTGGCAAAAGTTATTACCAAGAAAGTTATTTCAGTCTTATTCTTCATCTTAATTATCCTGCTTTGATACATCTTGAAGAGTCACCCGTCGCACCTTAGCATTTATGAGTCTAATATTCTTTTTACTACTAAAACAAATGTCCTTGAGCTGGGATCCAGGATGGAAGAAAGGGAAAACATTATCATTGATAAATGGAAATATCCAGCTATTTCAGTCTCTCAGCAGCAACACTCCACTGTTGATAAAATGCTGACCAAGGCATTCCACAATAATTATTTTGTAATGGTTAATATAGAGTGTCAAGATATTCTGCTTTATGGAACTCGGGTCCAGGATTTGGCTTCTCGTTGCTGCACCTACAAAGCAGTACATTTAAGAACCTCAGTGCTTGAAGTTATGTTTACAAGTATTCTCTAGGAACTATCAGTTCTGAGATTGCTGCAGGAGATCGCAATAGAGCTTTAGTTGATATCTTTATTCCACATTGTGCCTTGCTGAACACTGATGCACCGGAGCATTTTATTGACCAATCTTGCTCTTCCTGCCAAACGAGAATACACAGATTTGGCACAGGGTACTGAAAGGTGGAGATGTAAGGATACCCACACATTTTGTTGGTGTTGCACAGATGGGACTATTAGTCCTTAAACTACCTTATGGTAGAGGGACTGCCTTGCATGCCAAGCTTAAGAGAATGCACAGAAGGAACACAAACATTTTATAGGCTGTCTTGAGATTTTCAAATAAGTTTAAAGCAGTTTGGCTCTTTCATTAAAATTCAACATAAGTCAAGTGTTTAGCTCTTCAACATTTGTGAAAAGCCTGTAAGTAAATGCATAGTGAAACTAACCAACAACTTAATGATCGGAAAAAAAAATGAGTCTTAGAAAGGTCAATATTGTTTTTCCTCTCTGGTCTGATACGGTTGCCCATTATTTCATCCCATGAAAGCATTTAAGAAGTTAATGAGAACTGTCATCTTCTCCTGAGTTATTTCTCTTCTAATTCAACTATGATGATTTGTCTGATACATTTGATGCAAAGCAGAAGAGTATTTATATTATCTAACACTAAACCGACTGAATGAACACAGGGTCTACAGTGCTAAATGGGAGCTGTTTGCTGTATAGATCCCCTCGTCAGCCCTTTTGGGGGAATAGGTGAATAATTTCATATTGGAACGCTATATAAATTCAGGTTGAAAGGTGCTGCCCGATGAAGTTTCCCTGGCTAGTCTCACTGTCATTCCTCTGCTGAAACATAAAATTTTGCTCTGTAAGACTATTTTTCTTTAATTTTTGCAAATAACTGTACTGCTTTAAAAAGCTACATGTAAGGAAGATAAAACTGCTCAAAGGAAATGACACAGAAACCTTGTTGCTTAAAGCTACAAAAATTAGTACATGTTTAAAACCTACAGAAGGGGGAAAGTACTGGGTGAACCTGTAGTACAAAACAGTATCTTTTTTTAATGTTTTGTTTCCTCATTAGCAGTATCGCATGGGATCTCAGGCACTTCAGTCTGGCCGGGTCCCCATCCAACAGAGTCCGTATGTGTATATGCAGAAGAAGACAGTCCCTGACCTACTACACTCACATTCTTCAAGTTTCAAGTGAACTGGCCAAGGTTCTCTCTCCGTTGCAGGCAAAACAGGCAAATAATGACAACAAAACAAGCCCGTTTCTCAAAATTCTAGATTGATTACATTCTATGCCAATAACTACATAAACCAAACCGAGTGATCTGTGACAGACAATCCCTCCCCCTAACTGATGCCTATCTACAGTTTGGTACTGCTCCACAGAGCCTTCCTCTGCCTGCCCTCCAGTTTTTAGCACAATTTCTTACTACTGTAGCTTCTGGACCTGATACGATCTTGAATATGTGATCCAATAAATCAAAGCCACCACGTGCAACCGACGCACATTCTATTAAAATTAAATCTTTCAGTTGAGAGTCAGGAGCGCAAGAAAACACTGACCTGCAAAAATGTTATTGATGAGGCTTTGTGCCGATTCACACACGGGGCTGAGGTTCACCCATATCACGCAGAAAATCCCAACAGTGCCAGAGCTACTGCACTTTTTGAAAATTAATACATAACCCAGAAGAGAGGATGAACAGAAGCTTGCAGTTTGCTTAATGAGTTGCTTCACAAATTTTAAATGCAAGTAGCACTTAGAACACAAAATTTTGGGCATGTATTTGTCTGATAGTGTATTTTATGCCTCTAAAACATTTTATTTCTCTAAAACAAAAATAGGTAAAGATTAAGTTAGATCACTTTAATACCTAAACTGTATTGTTAATACTCAACTTTACTATTGTTCAACAGTTTGCTAACAGGAGAGACTTAATCCTATAATGAAATAATCTATAACTCATAATAATCTTTAACTCATATATAACAACGATTACTGTAATTAGCAATTAGTTTTCCAAAGGCTCCCAATTGTTTAGTATTTGACTCTTGCTTTCATCATTTAATGATTTACAGTAATGAGCTGGAACATCAGTATTTTGTACTGAAATGGCCAAAATAGTTGTCCAGGCATCACTGCCCTCCTGTGACAGATCTCAGATGTTTTTGAGAAAAGTTAGCCAAAAGCAACAGACAATGCCATCACTTCTGTTTCATTTTTACTGAAAAACAACAACAAAGTGACCGTAATGACTTGCAGTCAGAGTCTCAGTAGCTTCTGAAGGACTGTTACTTTGCTGAGATTCTGCCCTTTGTTTAAGTTTTGTTTGACAAATGCTTTATAAATGAGCAGGAGAGGTGGTTTATGTTTCATTAATGAGGCTGATAGTGGTTAATTACTGAAGTTACGTAAACAATCCAGTACCAGATCAACCCAAACGGGTCAGTTATGTAGAGAAGATCCAGCTGGAGTAGATACCATTTCCTTTAACTATTCGAAAACCACACAAGTTACAGAGATCTAGAAACTCTAGTTCAGACGAACAAAAAAGTCCGCTTAACTTGAAAACTAATTCTCTCAATAGTTATCGATCGAGGGAAGCTCTTTCTTTATCTGCAGTTCAAGCACTCATCAAATCCTGAGACCTGTCCGCATAAAGGCAGACGTTGTGTGTCGATCAGGCTGCACGGAAACTCACGGCTTCCACTGACAATGGAAATGAGGCTGCAAAAGTGGGGCTGGTCAGACCAATGTCACCAGATCTGATTATTTCCTATGGAAAACATATGTGTCCCTTTTTCTCCACTTCAGTGCCACTTCTAGATGACATGAACAACAAGCTCATGACATGAACTTGTTGACCTAACGTTTTCAGGCCATATCTATGAGTAGTATTTGTTTACTCATCTCTACTAAAGCATGTTTGAAGTATATGGTTATTTCCTTTGCCCATTAAAATGGCACTAGGCATGTTACTGATCAGAGACTTTATCAGTGTTTTACACAACTGATGTATATAAGGAAAATTAACAGAAAACAGAGCTGGAAGAGATCTCAAAAGTCCTTCCTCCTCCTTTACAAATCAAAATAACCCAGAACAATTCGTAAGTTCCATCAGATAGCTTAAACTGATCTTCAAAACATCCAGTGATGACTACAGAGGCAACTTATTCCAATGCTATTTTTACCACCGTAATTGCTTTCTCTAGTATCTAATTTAAATCTTCCTTACTCCTAAATGAGCTTTTTATTTCTTGATTCTTTACTTATTTTCCTCTTCTTTGCAGCAGTTCTTTATGTGACTCAAGTGGCCTTTTGGGTCTCCCATTTTTATTGTCACGCTAAGCTTTGAACAGAAGTGATCTGTTAAAATCATGTAAATTTATGTATTTAACACGGACCAGTCACCTGATCTGAATCACTGCATGACTATGCAGAACAGTTTCAATACCGCAGCTACGAAGATAGCACATGGGCTGGAGTTAACAACCACGGACTAATACTTCATGTGGCACTGTGGTTAATTTCTACCACAACTAAGGTTTAGGTTCTTGGATACTTATTTGAGAAATTGAATTTACTCTGAATCCACTAGGTTTCATAACACTGAAGAGAATGAGGATTAGATACCTACTAAAAACCTGGGCTTCAGACTTAAGTTTCACAAAGTCCATAGGCTTTAAATACCCACATCCCATAGTTAAACAGCATCCCAGTAAGGTACCTTCTATCAGAAAAAAATACTGAAGTCAGTAGTGTTTAAAAGCTAAAGGCAATATTTCACAAACCTCTGCCTGTTTTTCAAACTTTCATGAGAAAGGCTGAAAAGCTGGATGAAAAAGCCAATGGTATATGTGAAAGAGATGCTACTATGGAAACAATCTTAGTTCTAACGATTGTAAATCCTCCACTTTTTACCGCTGAAGTTTTTTTGACATCTTAGTAAGTTGCTGTATAAGGCTGCTTTAACTGGAAAGACAAATGCTAATCATAATTAAATTTACAAGATCATTCTCTCTGTCTCTACTGCATTATCTCTGCATTCCAGCCCTCTGTCACCACACATTATCAATGCAGAGCATTTGAAAGCTAAAAAAACCCCACAAGGTGCTCAATTAACATCTGCAAGTTAATCCTGTTTGTTCTGGAAAGCCAGACTCAACTATTCCACGTCCAAAGACTAACAGATTCCGAAATGGTGCCACTAGATACAAGTAAGTTCCACGCTCTGCTCTGGAGCCTATGGAATACAAACACGACTGTCCTTCGGAGGCTAACGTCCGTTTGCTGTGCACTGAGCCACAGATTCGTGAAAACCCATTTTCCCTATAGAGTATTTTAAATGACCTTGCAATAAGATGACCATCAGGAAATTGGTTTTTCCCTTTGCTGTCTAATTCCATGAAGTATACGACAGAACCATTTTTTCCTGAGGTAAATTGAGAACTTCTCTTACACAAGAGAAAAGTGATCTCCGTCTGGAGTTAGCGTGTTTGCAACCTGGCACGCGTTATGTCAGGCAGCAAGTGTAATGACACAATACCTAACAACAAAATGTGCTATCCAAAGGATCACATCTTGTACCTAGGAAATGATGAAAACATCAAATTGTAACGGTTCATTTATTAGAAATTATTAATAATGGAAATACTTGGGTTTTAAGAATGAAATTTTGCAAAATTAGTGGCAAGAGAAGTTGCTAACAATCCTTTTCTGTCCTGGGCCACACGTGAGCCCTGTCTGTGCTGCATCAACACAGGTCTGGCAGAACTGGAATAGGGAGACCAAGGTTCTGTGTTTGGAGACACTGGCCTTATCAAGTGTTTCCAAATTCAATTATTATGTCACGTAGATATACTATTGCAATATTTTCTCTGCCCAGCAGAGAAAATTATCCATTAACACTCAGACATTTCAATGTTAAGCAATCAAAATGGGAGAATTTTAAATTCTACCAAGAAAGCAGAATATTTAGTAACTGGACAGGGAGAACTCCGGGAAACGGTGACGCGAGGGTCCCCATGGCCTCTGTCCCTGATGACCCAGTTATTATTTGATTTATGTGGACTTGCAGCTGCCCTCGCTTCGACCCCAGAAAAGGCTGTGTGGGAAGTTTGTGTCTCAGAGCCGTAGCGCTGCTCTGCGGAGTGTCTGGAGCCCAGTGTGTGCTCAGAAACTGATAAATAGGGAAAAAGGCCCAGTTTGCTCCAGCTGGACTCAGCGCGGGGATCGGTGCTGCAGCCCAGCCGACTCCACTCTGGAAGCAAGAAACTCTCTGGAACCACCGTAAGTACTTCATTGACTTCTCTGAATGCTCTGGGATTATAAATTGTTGCTCTAGTCATAAATCAATTTGCCATGTGAAAATATTTCAGGTATTGGTCTTTTTTCTTCTTTTTCCTTTCTTTCTAAATATCTGACTAAATGAAAACAGGAAACATGCACTTTTAAATTTGGTATGTTACTGCCAAGAATTTCTTCTAACAGTACTTCATTTGACATAAAGAGTGAAGTAAAATGACTTTTGAATTTAATTATTTGTTTCCCTTACCCAAAGTACAAGGAAAACTGTAAGTTTCAAACAACCTAACCTCTTATTTTACAATGTATAAAAATTACGCCTTTGAAATAATTATTCACGGGGTAACAATTCCAAGGGAAGGTTTCAAGATAATTGCAACATAATCCATGAGTGAAATAAGCCAATTCCTATTATGATCATTATATGATAAGGAAGAAACTCTTCTAATGAGAAGTGGGATTTCTTCAAAGAGCAGCTCTGGGGAGCTTCTTGGCACATTAAAACTGGGAGAAACAGATAAAACTTTAATAATGCGTATAAGCTGCATATAGGATCAATCAAGTGATCCTACAACTTCCCCTGCAAAATCATTCTTTAATGACAGTAATCAGTGATTACTGAATTGCAAGAGTGAAACCACATATATCACCTGACGTTGCACATAGTTGCCACTGACTGTGCTTAGTTAAAACTTTTTTCAGTTTTTGTTTAAATGTCACAAATTAAAAAATTAAGCTACGCTTTCCAGAAGTACAGCGATTAACACGGAGATTGAGATGTGCTATCTAGTGGCACTACATGATCATTAACGTGCCACAAGGTGTGTTAAATAAATGTTGAAGACCTTCAGCTTGAGTTCCTAAAATACCCTGTAAACAAGAAATTTTCCTATGACTCAACTGTCAAAATATTTACAATAGCAGTTAAAGTACTGTCGATACAAACCCCTTAAAGAGCTCCCTGGAACCTCTTCTACAAGAAGTATGTTTTGCATCTTAATACATTTAATAATGTAAGTTGATGATATGTTACTTTATGGTATGGTATTTTANTTTAATGGCTTCCATCTTTGATAAATTCGAAATCTTTCAGTTAGGACTAGCAACTGAACATTGCTGAATTTCTGTATTAGATGGATAACCAATCCCTTGAATTAACATACATTCCGTCTATATTGAACGTTATTAGTTCAGAAGACTGATTACTGTAAAACTAAGCCTGTAAAAGTGCAACATTTTTAAAACTGCTTAAGCAACCTAGAGTCTAAGTCACATCTTCTTCTGAAAAAAATAAATAAATTCAATTCTCCTGCTTGTAGAGGCTTTCAAAATTGAAACCGAACAACCAATCAGGACTTCACGTGTGAAAATACCCAACAGAAATAGCACCTCAGAAGCAACTAAGAAGGAAAAGCAGGGAATAGCAAGTCCCATTACGCAGACAACATTTTCTTTCGGGTCTGTGTGCCTGCCTAAGGACTAACAACTCGTCCTAACTGTGTTACTGCTTGTGATCCTATGAAACAAGTTATTAAAAAACTATTATTATTTTGTTTTCAGTTATTTCCACTTTTTAGGCCTAAAGGCCTTTATGCATCATCTCTGAGAAGATACTACTTTTTTTTTTTTTTTTTTTTTCTTCCTTTTTAAAGCACACATACACAAAACATATGGCCATATTTTGAGTTCACAGAAAAGAAAAAAAATGGGCACAAAACATTTTGGTTTGCAAATGGCAGTTATAACTGCTCCAAACACCCACAGCTTTTACTCCAGTCTTACTTCAACTTTGACCAAGTTATTATGTTTTGAAAATTACAGTTGGGCATGTCTGCTACATTCTGTCAAGGATTCCACAGCTTCACAGTGCGTGGCTAAGCTTTGTGTGCAGAACAAAGTGTTAAAGAACTTATGTGTGGGCTGAAGAAGTGTCCCGTAGCTCGTGGTTCATGCCCAGTGAGGTGTGAGATTAGGGATGGCTACTAACTTTTGAGAGACCAGCATTTAATGCATCATGAAATTTCAGCAATTCCTGAAGTTTGGAGGAGGCTTCCCTGCTGCTGACTGACTAATACAGAAAGGGTGAGGCAAAGGTTGTGACATGTGACTATGAGAGACAATCTTACAAATAATCAAAACTTTCCTGTCCTAGAAAATTAAGTTATTCCTTACATCTTATTCCCTTCATATTTTTTATTTTAAAAAGCCCCATGCTATTTTATATCAGAAGAACAAGCTTGTTAACACTAAATTCTCAAGTGATAGAACATGAAAGAGTTAACATTCATGCACAGGCATGACCATTAATTCTCATTTCAAGACAGTATAGCATTCCTCAAATAACCATTAGATTTGCTATTAATACTGTTATAACATTCTCTTAATTTAAGAGTTTCAATTTACAAAGTCTCATTTCTAAGCTGGGAATTCTGTGGTTGCAACTGGTAATGTTTATTAGCCATAAAAATCAGTAAGAAAAGCTAAATCCTCAAACCCATTCTCATACAATACCTAAATAGAAGAAACTTTGCTTAATGGAAGTCTGCTTCCAAGATTTAGAATGTTTAATCAACCAACCACCATGCATTTGGTAATATGTACTTCATACTCCCAATGTAATACTTTTATTCAGAGTGGGTCAGTGAAATTTTATTTTAGCTTCTATCCTTTTATTATTTTTATTTAGAGAAACTACTGGAATCCACAAACACATTTCTTCAGCAAATACACATTTTTGGGGAAAAATGTAGACTTTGCCCAGGCCAAATTGATCTAACTGATAAGGACCTCATGATTCAGTGAGTCATTTCTCTTTCAAACAAATATTTACTAGCAGAGATAACAAAAAAATCAGCATTCCAGCCTCACTGCGTCTTGTCACCTTCTGCTGACAACATGAAGAGAAAGTGTTCAGCTCCAAAGACATGTTGTTTTGGAGGAAGGGATGTTTGTCTTTTAAGACACGACTTCAATTCAGATTCCCTGAAATGGTATTTTCGTTTTCTCAGCTATATCTAACTATAGGTATTGCACAAAACCCAACATGTGAGTCCTTCAAGGAAGATCTTTAAACCCAATTTGCTGTAAATTCTGCAAGAGCACATGCAGAGAATCCTGTGCACGTGTAGCAGTTTGATTTTCTATACTTTCCAAATAGTAGGCTTTTTCATCTTTTCTGTCTTTCCCTTCTGCTCAGGGACAGACCATAAGTAGTTCACTGGCAGATTTGTCTTGTAGAGTCCTTACTCAATGGACATCAGATACAACATACTTTTAACCAGTGATGCTCTCACACATTCCACACATGCAGAAGGACAAAGGGTAAAGGAAAATATTTCCTACTGACTTCTCTAACAGCTACTCTATTACCACTCAACTGCCAAGCAATACCAGAGACTGCCCATGCACATATGTAAACGCAAATCCAGCTGATGCTAGTACCATACAGACTTTTTTTTTCTAAAACTCTTTTAAGAATGTTCAGAACACGCTTTTCTAGAACTTCTCTATAAAGTGAAATTACTGAAAAATAAGGGAAGTTTTAAACTCAAAGCACAACCGCTATTCTGCACCAACTGTGTCACTGTGAGCTCAGTCACTTTGTTATGGTGAAAGTCAAAGCATCCAACGCTGAAGGAGCCCAGGCCCCTTCAATAATCCCGGGATAGAGACAAACTCTCTAGAAAGCAATACCTCCTACGTTTTTGGTCTTCACAGGATGCTTTGTACTCTTACAGGAGTACAGGCTTTTAAATTTGGAACCTAAGGTACATCAGGCATGCTTAGGTGAGGCAAAGCTGACTTTTACAGCATAAAGAAGTATTTATGTGGGGTAGAAGAGAGGTATTCTATGCCGTCCTTTCCAGGCTATTTTCCTATATTTACTTTTTTCAAATTTCCATTAAAAGTGAATGAAGCAAATTCACTAAAAGCCCACCTTTGTGCAGAAACAGAACACCGTGACATCCACATTAGTGGAAATGCCCTAACTTGCTCTGAAAGCAAGTTTTTTCTACCCAGTGAAGCTCCTTTTAATCTCTTCCTGAACCAGAGAATTTACCAATGATTAGTCTGATTCCCCCACATGGTTTCGTGTAAAATTAGGAGCAAAACAGTTAGGAATGGACTCTACCTCGAATCTGTACTGTTGGACAATCAAACGCTTTGCAACCTCATTTAAAGTACTTTATGAATTCACACATACCTCTGATGTCCTTATGATCTGCAAACTGTTTCATACTCTGGAGTTTTCTGTGTTTAGCTCTGTAGCTAAACCTACCCAGCAATTCCTTCTCACATGATGTTTCTCTTACTCTTCCATTTCTCTAGGTTCCCTTCTTAAAAGTCTATCACATAGCAAAGTGAATGAAACAGTGCGGTTGGGAACAGAATATGGCAAATACATTTGTCACTGTACCTGACGGGTATTGTCTTCCTGAGCCCATACAGTATTACGGTGAGTAAAGCAAAATTTTTATATTACAAAGAAGCAGTACAGAAAAATGAACATCTGTGGAAATTCACATTATTTTCTTCATTTTAGTTTACAAGCTCTTAGAAGCTACACAGTTGACTATCAAGCCCATACTGAAAGTGTATTGAAATAGACAAGCATCTGCTCATACAGATTTTGGTATCTGGATTATGCTCACTCATCATTTCATATAAACATTACTGGTGCTCTCTCCCTTTGACTTCTATGAAGAAGATACAGGTTTTATTACACTATTCCAGACACATTATAAATAGATAGTGGTTATTTTATCTTATAGAACTATAATTGCAATAACTAATTTGATTCTGGATGCGTAAAAGCAGTACAAAAAAACACCATTAAAAAGACCTCCAAACTCCTTTAAAAAACACTTTCCAATTTATTTTTACAGAGATTAGATCAATCCCAAAGGAAGAATGAAACATGATGCATGTTGCACAAGCTTTTTTCAGTACAGCTGTGTACGTTTAAGGGGGGCTGAATAAAATTAAAATTCCACAGACAGAAAGGCAGAAAGAAGTTCTCCTCAAATTCTGTACATACATTTTGCTAAAATGAAATTTCTTAACTATCAAGGATCATATGTGCAAAAAAACTAAATAAAATAAGCTTCTGTTTTTTACTCTACCGAATTTCAACTTTAAGACTACTGTCACAGTAATTTTTACCACTCTATTATTTTTGAATCACCTTTCTCAGACTCTTCATGTGCAACGTTTTCAAAATTATGCCTAAAATATGCATCACTAACAAACACTTCACTCATTAACAAATTCACTTACTTAAGGGAAAATATTCTTCTGTAACGTGGACAACTTAAAATTAAGTGTAAAATCAAAGGTAGCTGTGTCATCTGTTGGCAAATGATAGTCAATTACGTACTAACTAAAGAATCCAGTGACACCCACATGACACTGCCCAAACTGGTACTAAGCCATTTTCACTACATCCAGGTGTTTACTTAGAAACATTACCAGTAGCACATTTAAAAAGAACATGCCAGAATTCTGAAAATGCCTTCCTCTAATACTTATTATTAAATGTTTAATCTAGAAAACAGTTTTAAACTTTCAAGTAGTTGATGTCAAGTTAATCCTCCGGTTTTTATTTCATTTTCAATTTCTTCTGTATGTAGATGTTTTACCGGAGCACATCAACTATCAGCTGCAAGACACGGATTTTCAGACTGCACCTTACTGTCAGTACTCAACAGTCCAGATTCCTCCTCCTGTATTACAGTCCCAGCCTTCCCAGTCCCAGTACAGCACGTACAGCCTGGACTCTCCCTACGGTGACGGGCAGTGTGTCATCAGCAGCTGTGAATTAAGCAAACCCCCCTTCGTGGCTCCCCACATTAATGACTCCGGATACCAAGGGCTAAAACGGCCAAGATTAAACCACTCTTCTTTGCGAGTGAAGGGGCAGGAGGAGCTGTGTGTTGTGTGTGGGGACAAAGCCTCGGGCTACCACTACAACGCACTGACCTGCGAGGGCTGCAAAGGTGAGAGAACAGGCAGTCCTTGGCCCCACAGTGCTTGACATAATGATCTACATCTGTGATTTAAGCAAACAGATTTCATTATTTTTTAAGTTGATGATTCTACAGAGGATTCTAATTTATCTAACACGCTTATCCAGATACATATGTGTATTATATTTTTTGAAGACATGCTTTCACAGCGTGTATTTAATATAAGCATTTAACACAAACAATTTTTGCATTGATTATTCTCTAGAATAGTGTTTAAGCAGGTGCTGACTTTCTTATGACCATTTATTACACATTTACTTCAGTGCTATTAATTTTACTTACTATTAAATAAGTACAAGTAATAATTGCTTAGTACTTGTATCTTTACTCACTATATGGGAGCTGCCTTGGTCAGGTAAGGAAAAAAGCAATTAGTATCAGTCAGAAAGAACAAGACGTAACTGTGTTTTTAAAAAGCAAATTTAAAATCAAAGTAATGTTTCCACTGTAAAAAAACCAACCATACAAAACCCCTAAAAGACACCTTAATTCTTTACAACATTATGAGATAAAGCTCCTTAGAATCCTTCAGTCATAACCCAATCCTTGTCTGTAGGCTTCTTTCGACGTAGCATAACCAAAAACGCAGTGTATCGATGCAAGAATGGTGGTCATTGTGAAATGGACATGTACATGCGAAGGAAGTGTCAGGAATGTCGCCTGAAGAAGTGTAAAGCTGTGGGAATGCTAGCAGAATGTAAGTGCTCCTTCCATGTTGGCTACTTTACCAATCAACTTGGAGAAAACGTTCTCCAGAGTCAATCCCTTTTCCTCCTTAGAGCTAAATGGTTTTGGTCTAAACTTCATTTAGCTGTAGGAAAATGTACCTAGTACGGGCTGTGGCACGTGTAGCATCTTCATCTGCAGACACCACCAATGCTTGGGATGTACCTTCTGAAGGGAAGAGGACTGCTGTTCAAAGACATTACAAGAGAAAATAAAATGTACTAATAAGAGGCAGCTAACTATCCTGAACCTTGGCAGGACAGTAGTAAACGTATCAGATGTGCTTTTGTATTTGAAAAAAAGAAAAAAAAAAAAAGAGAAAAAAAATTGCACAATAGTTTTCATGAAAAATTCTCACACTTGTACGTCACAGAGCCACAAGCGAGATGGCATAAGACGACTGTGAACACTCAGGCCTTTGGTGGACTAATTTGCCTAATGAGCAACACATGGCCATGTTCTCTCAGAAGCACAGTTCCTTATAGGTGACAGGTCCTGTGATGCAAGACTCATGTTATCTATAATAATAAAAGTGATTATTTGAAAATTGTCATTATTTATGTGTTGATGCACACTTCCACGCCTCACAGGTTTGCTGACTGAAGTACAGTGCAAGTCAAAGCGACTCAGGAAGAATTTCAAACAGAAGAACAGTTTTCTTTGCAACCTAAAACTGGAAGATGAGGGACTGAACAGTAAGCATGTATCATCTACAACAAGATCTGGAAAAGTGTGATAATTTTCTATTTAAAATATCTCTTTTTATCATTTCTTTCTACTCCAAGTCATTGTCATCTGATTGGTTTATTTTTTTACCAGATCCCAGAGAAAATGGAACTTACTCCAGGGGAACATCAGCTTCTTGACCACATTGTAGCAGCACACCAAAAGTACACAATTCCCCTCGAGGAAGCGAAGTTTGTACGTATACAGAACAATCAGCCTGCATTGCTAAGTTGTTATTATCCTAAGCACCGTATCTTGGTTATCTCAGATGTCTAAATGTTCTTCTATGCAGCTACAGGAAACTGCAAGTCCTGAGGAAAGTTTTCTCCATCTCTCTGAGACAGCAGTTGTCCATGTACAAGTGTTAGTGGATTTCACTAAAAGACTTCCAGGTAAGTTCCTTCCTTTGAGAAATGTTACCAAATAGTGTGACTTTTTTTTTTTTTTTTAAGAGGCAGAAACTACACTTATGCTGTAAATCCAAGAAAAATCCAGGCTTTAAGAAAACTCTCATTTAACAGACTATTATTTCTTACAACTCTAATGATCAGGGTTACCATTTACTTGCCACGAGGACAAGTTAGAAGCATTCATTTCAAAAGTGTGCTACAATTACTTTTCCATTTCCAACATAGAGACATTTTTCTGAAAGTGTATTCAAAATATCATCTTCAGTGAATTACTATTTCAGCACATTCTCTGAAATCCAGCTCAGTTTGCAATTTATCACACTCAACAAAGAAAAAAAACAGATGTTACTTCAAAGGAAAAGGCAGCACAAAAGGGACTAACCAGGTGCTCCTATTCATATTTTTCTTTCATAAAAAAAAGGACAAAAGTCAATCAACACATCTAAAGCAGATATTTGATGTAATTTAGCACTAATGTAGAACAGATCTGAAAGAACGGATGAGCTGTTTGGTTTCTTATGTTACATATCCTGCTCTGATCAGGATTAAGAAAAAAATCAATAAAGTTCCTTTGGTCTTGAATTGTAAGTGCAGTTAATGAGTTTGTCAAAAGATGAACACAATTTCAAAAAAGATCAGATATCCATGAATAAGAATACCCACACTCATTAACCAATGCAGCAAATTTATAAGGTATTAGGTCATGTGATATAAATCAGATATTAGGAAGAAATTTTCAATAAAGTCTTGATCATTCCCAAAATTTTTACTTGTATCTTCCTGTGAATCTTCTAACACTGGGCACTGACAACTGCACTTTTTCTTTTTTTCCCTTTTTACTTGTCTAACTTGCAAACCAGCAAGACAAATCCCAGTAGTCTTTCGTACATGCATCTTTAACTATGGCTCTTCCTTTCCAGTAAAGGCATTTATTAAAAAAATAATTCTATCAACTCATGTTAGGGGCTTAAAGATAGCCACAGCCTTCCTTGATTCTTAACATGTATTTTTCTCTGCAGGGTTTGAAAGTTTAGCTAGTGAAGATCAAATCGCGCTGCTAAAAGGGTCAACAGTTGAAGCAATGTTTTTGCGTTCAGCCCAAATATATAACCAAAGAATTAATGAATGCCAACCATCAACAAGTGAAAGTAAGTTTGACTAACAAGCTTTCTATTAACACCAGCAGGAGGTTCTGCCACTTTGAAACAACTTTCGTTCACTTTAATTCACTTAATCTCAAATAATTTCCTATTCTAGCATAGTGGTACCTAGAATAGCACCAGTAATGCCCACATACTTTCTATAGGATTTTTTTTTTTTCAAAGAGCATACAAAAAAAAATTTAAAAAAGGATTTCTGTTTTCCTCCTGTTAGTTCCAAACAAAGAGCAACATTTGTGAGTGCCTGCACAAATTGTGGGGCGAATTGATAATATTAGTCATATTAATGACATGCTATATATTGTGTCAAGTTTAACGCAAGAGGCTTTTACCAACAATACTGCCACGAAAGCACTTGGTGCTGCATGCCAAAAAGAACTACCTGCATGAATCTGGGAAAAATGCACACATTTCCAGGAATATATCTGCAAAGCAGATGCAGACAAATATTTAAAGTCACATTAAACTGAGCTGGGAACTGTCACCTGTCTTGTTCCAGGCCATGTAAGACTTTCTGACCATGGGACATGTCACATTCAAAACCTCGACAAAAACATTTATTCTATGGAAATGTCTCATGATGAAGAGAGTCCAACTTCCACTACTACCACAGGTAATGAAGGTCTCAGAACCAAAACACCTGTGAATCCTTTGCTTTGCTGTCCCTGTTCTTACCCACAGCGAGTAACACTGTCAGTGTGGCCACTGCTCCTTCTTCTTCTCCTCTTCCTCTCTGCTCCCTCAAGCTGCTCTGTTGCATGCACAGGCACTACATCCTCTTGGAAGGAAGAGGTGATGGTCGTGTTTGCTTTTATCTTAGGATAAAGCCTCGAGTTATTTACATCAAGAGTTACACAGTACAACTGCGATACAACTTTTCTTACTACAAAAATTAACATTGTTTTCACCAAATCTGCCAACTGCTTGACGCAATGGAACAGCCTAGAGCTTTAAAAGAGTAGGGCAAAGCTGACTCGTAACAGCAGCGCCTGGTTCTGCATTGACGTAACATTCTCATCGTTTTATTTCATTTTTAAGGTATAACCGAGGAGTTTATTACCGCACTGTTTTACTTCTACAGAAGCATGGGTGAACTGAAAGTGACCGAGGCCGAGTATGCCCTCCTTGTGGCAACCACCGTGTTTTTTTCAGGTAAACCGGAGGGGGAGAGCGGGGGTGGGGGGGGGAACGGACGGACCGTGTGTCACGCGTGTCACCTCCACTCACCTCAGGCGCTGCCCGCCTCCACCCGTCGAGCCCTCACAGGGGCAGCGGTGGGCCTGGCCCCGCCTCCCCGCCCGCTAACCGCGCTCTCCCGCCTCGCCCCCGCAGACCGGCCGCTGCTGAGGAACAGGCGGCGGGTGGAGGAGCTGCAGGAGCCGCTGCTGGGGCTGCTCTACAAACACGCCAAGATCCACCACCCCCGCGACCCCCAGCGCTTCGCCCGCCTGGTCGCGCGCCTGACCGAGCTGCGCAGCCTCAACCACGCCCACGCGGCGGTGCTGGTCACGTGGCGGACGCAGGACCCGCGCCTGACGGCGCTCCTCCGCCAGGTCTGGGACCTCCACCAGGCGGCACCGTAACACGCGCGCACACACACACACGCGCGCGCGCGCGCTCGCGCTGCCGAGGGGCCTGCTCCGCTCGGCTCCGCCCCGCCCCGCCCCGCCCCGCCTCGCGCAGCCCGGCGCGCGCCGCCCCCTTCGTGCCTCCGGCGCGCGCGGTCGCTTCCCGCCCTTTTGTCCTCCCTCAGCAGCAGCGCGTGAGCGGGCCGGCCGTGAGGCGCTGAGGGCGGCCCTGTCCTCCGGCGCCATGGAAAAAGAAAAACCCTTTAAATTGTTCGTGCCGCCGCGCCTGAGCAGCGGCCAGGTGTCTGCAGTCAAACCCCAGGCGAGCACTCGGGCAACGGGGCAGTGTCAGGTAAAGGGCGCTGCCGCCTGCCCCGCTTTGTGCTCCTCTGGAGGCGACGGGAGGGGAGGCGGGCGGGGGACGAGCGGTGGGGGGGCCCGTCGGGGGGAGCGGCGTTCCCGGTGGTCCCCAAGGGAAGTCCTGAACGGCCAGTTCTGGAAAGCACAAGAAGGCCTGTGCGCTGAGCTTACTTCCCTGGAAACTGTTAAGATCGGTGCTGCGGGGGAACACTTCAGAGACTTCTGCTTTTTCTATCAAAACCAAAGAGAATCGTCTTCTCAAGCATCTGATATGTATTTTAACTGTACATCGCCAATGATAAATACATGTTTGGTGTGGGTAGGGAGTACACCACTGGGATACCCTTCCTGGCTTTGACTTGGCAGTCGCACCAGATCCAGTGTGCAGTGAACGTGTTCTGTCACTACGGTCTGAGTTAGGTGAATTCAACCGGATGGTTTTTCATGTTGAGGGTCCTTAGGAAATGTGTTTAGGTTGAAATGTGATATTCTGACAGGACGTGAGTTACACTATTTAAAAGACAAATTTCTGTGACTTTTAAAACACATTGTAAAATGAAATTTTCATACTAAACCATAATCAGATGTGGTTTACAAGTACTCTTGGGAATAAAGCAAAAAATAAATATCAAAAATTCAACTTGAAAAAAACCTGGTTTTGGTTAATGAGCCCTTTACCATGGAACCGCATACAGGCATGCAGTAGCTAGTAAGTTCTTGTAATCAGAAGCTTCTGCTTTGGCCACAGGGTAGTCTATAAGGCAAACTACAAAAGACCAACAGTTTGAAAAGGCACTGGGAAGTAAGAAGCAAAGTTCCAAAGCCGTTACCAATACCTTGGGCTTTGAAAATTGTAGGGAGTTGATTTATTAATGGAAAATTGTATTCTCACGTTAGCTGTACTTCTTTTTTTCTGGGGTTTATAATCCTTCTTTATAAATCTACCCATAAGAAATTAATTTTTAAATTTGTGCAGGGTTTTAACAAATGCCCAGATGATGATTTTAATTTGCCATTTGTAGTGAGTACAGCGAACCGTGGTGAAATCACTGATTCAGGTAAGAGTAAAATAAGCATTTACCTTGCACACTCTTTTAAATTTTTTTAATAAAGTCAACATTTTCCATGAGTAGTTTAACAATTTCATAGCTATAACACTGTTATATACAGTTCCACTGTTATTTTTTTAGAAATTCATTGATCAAAATATCTTCATATTTCAGATGCGATTTCACAGCAAGTAAAACTTTGCTCTGAGGTAGATGAAGAGGTCAGCTAAGTATAAATTCTGCATATCTAATTTGTTCCCAAAACAGTGTCTCAAGCACTATTCTAGTAGATACTTCAGGGCTAAAGGAAGTAGTCCAAGGGGAATAATAATTTTCTGTCTCCTGTTTAAAGCTGAATTGCTCAGAGGAGGTAATTTTTTTTTATTTAAAGTGCTTGGGGAGTACGGGAGTTTCAATCAAAGTAGGATTTAAGCACTTAAATATCTTTGTGAAACTGGTTCTGAATAGCCTGTTGAGAAGCAGATGGACTGAAGTCAGAGTATTCTTTTGAAAATCAAAGCAGGTTATCCCGATTACCTTGTCTGGCTTTATTTCATCTATAGAACAATGATTTCAAGTGAAGTGGTTTCCTTAATCATTTGATTCTTCTCACGGCTTTTTTACCAATGTTTTCCTGCTTTGGTATAGCTCAGTAAAGCTTCTTTTTTGTCTCCCCAGTAGCTTCCTGTGCTTCCCAGATAAAAAATGCTGTTTGCTGCAACAATGGAACATATTTCTTGCAGTCTTCCTAATCATTTTTATATCCCTGAGGACTAAACTTCTTTTAGCCCTAGCAGCTATTAAAGTACAGTTAGGAATGTAATAGTATGATGCAGCCAAAACAAGGATAGTGTTAGGTGACATCATACCTGAAACAAACTGCAGAACTGCCCTGTGGCCTACTGTACTATTATTTGCCTGTTCTGAGAGCATGAAGTTGATTGGTTTTCTTTCCTGTTTTGTGTGAGTTAACTGCAAAAACGTATCATGAGTAGTCTTGGAGAAGATCTCAGAGGCTGCTTTTACTTAATTCAGCAGTATCTGTCAGAACAAGAGGAGGGAAATGGTGTGAAGAATCTAACAGAAGGAATCTTGGCTCTACTGATAATTCTAGCAGAACTTTTATTGACTTGATGGAGTGTGGTTATCCTTATCTTTAATGCTGTCTATTTAGCAATGTCACTATATCTGAGGGCAGTGGGGTATTTTTCACTTGTGTTTGTGTCTCTTGTTCTGTAATGTCTGTTGATACATATACAATGGATACACAAAGATTTAAACTGTGATTCCTGATCCTAAATAAGTTTGTGTCACCATCTGTGAAAAAAATTACTGATATTTCTAAAAGATAAATATGTATCTATAACATTATTAATTAAATAGCATTTGATATTAAATTGTGGAACCTCTTTTAATAGCATGTAGAAACAATGAATGAATTGTATTCAAAACTCTACAAAGAAGCTGAGAAGATCAAGCGGTGGAAACTAACTGTAGAATCAGAACTAAAGCAGAAAGAAAGAAAACTGCAAGAAAATAGAAAGATTATTGAAGCACAGCGTAAAGCCATTCAGGAATTGCAGGCCAGTATTGTACAATATAAATTTAAAAAGAGAAAAGTAAACAAAGTTCTTCCTGATTTAATATGAAAATACTATTCACACAAATATTAAAGAATGTTGCAGAGGTTGAAGAAATTTTGAACTGTAAGTGTGATGATTTCGAAGTCATCACACCAATGACCTATGGCTCTACTGTTAGTAAAGGAAAAAGTAACATTTTGCTTTTTAAAAATGGTTTTTCTCTTTTCGACAATGTGCATTCCATCTATTATTTACGTGCACATCATACTGTGTGTATGCAGAAACCTATTCAGGACTGAATAAACTGTCATTCCCCTGGTACGCATAAAGTTTGCTCATGCCTATTTCTGAATTCAACACATGCAGGGAATAGAGCACTCTGCTTTATCCCAGTGTCTTATGCTGCTGGAAGTGATGGACAGAAGTACATATACATACAACTGGACTGAATTACACATTTTAAACAAGCTATTGGTCCTTTTTTGTTGTTGTTTGTGTTAGCATTGGCTTTGGTAACCGGAGTCATCTTTCTTTCTTTGACTTCTGCCTTGAGAAAATGGTTATTCTGAGAAGGGGTGTGCACATGTAGCGTGTGTGTATATGTATGAATAACATACCTGTGTTTCAGTTGATGGTAAATTATTGTTTATTATTATGTCTTTCAAGGAAGCTGTAACAAAAGATATCTCAGCATGTAATATCAGATAAAACAGATTTCTGTCTTCTGATGCAGAAAATTACTTTTTCGTATGAGATTTGAGAATTGTATGTTTCTAGTATATTTTTCAATAACAATGTATTTTTGTATTTTTTCCCTATGAAATTAGTTTGAAAATGAAAAACTAAGTTTAAAACTGGAAGATGAGATATGTGAAAATAAAGATCTTTTAAAAGAGTAAGTAATACAGTCAAGTACATTTTTTGTGAAAATAATTAGTGTTTGTGCTGAGAATTGTATTAATATGGGAAGTTACATATAGCTGTTAAATTGTAAGGGTCATCAGGGCATTTACATTGTTACCACTTAGGTATTCAAAGTGCCATGCATTCCTGTGACAACATACTATGGTATTTTTTCGTCTTTTAGAAACAGTGCTTCAAGACATCTGTGTAATCTGCTCAAGGAAACCTGTACTCACTTCACAGAGAAGTCCACCAAATGTAAATGCTATTTAAATTTTGATTTATGAAAGTAAATGTACTTCTAGCTTTCTCTAAATTCACGAGGGAGAAAAGCTGTCATTCTGTTCCAAATACATTCTCAGTTGTGGTAAATTGTAGGTGGCTCTGACAGAATTACACTATTCGAGAAAAAGTGAGATTGGGAAGGAAATTTGAAAAGCTGAGCTTTCTTGATGTTTCAATGGAATATACATTTTCTTCAAATTATATAACTTTTGTTCACCCTGTTTTTTAATAATTTTTTTTAAATAAGAAAAGAGCCTGTAATTCCTTTTTTAGTCATTATGCTGTTTGAGCGTAGCAGCTTGGACAGCTGGTGTTCTTTTTCAAAAGGAAAACTTTATGGTACATTCTTACTTTGATAGATGAACATGAAAGAGAAGAAACAAGACGAATATACGTGGAACTTAATAACAGTGTTGAAGTAAGTGACGTAGCTTGTTAAAAGGTTCAAATGGGATCCAAATAGCGTGGATATGTTGAGATATCTGAGTTACGTGCATATGTTGAGATACTATTCGTACAAAGAATGTTCTCTGGTGAAGTCATTTGTATTGTATAGGACATATTGATTGGATAAAATGCAACAGTGTTTGGGCTATAGATCCGTATTATCTGTGTGATATGTTTGATCTGCTTAATGTGAGGTGACTGCTATAACTTCTGTCTTTATGTACTCTGTTTCACTTAACTGGTGTTTTCATGGCATCGCCAAGGTTGGAAGCATCCTCTGGAGAGTATCTGGAGAAATTCCACTGCTAAAAGCAAGATCCAGTAGGGTGGGTTGCATAGGGCTGTGTTCAGTCAGGTTTTGGGGTCAGGTATATTAAGGTTATTTTATTAGATAATTTTATTTAATGTAAAGTGCCATGTAAAATAAAGATTAACAAAGAAAGTTAATTTCAGTTTTGAGTGTGACACAACAAAATTCATTATGGGTACTGGTGATTTTGTGTGGAATAAGAAGTATGTTAAAGAGGGTTTTTACCTTTTTAATTTGCAACAGAAGTCCAGTCTTACCAAATAAATTAATTCATCATATTTTTTTAATTAATTATTCCACTGTGGAAGATAAGACCCTAGTGTGTTTATAATAGAGAAATGTAAGGCATCATTGTTTTGGGTGTGAAGAACTTGATATTAAGCAGAGTCAGAGAGTACATGGTATAATGGTTAAATATTAATTACAGGTTGTGGTATCAACTAAGAGAAGTACAACTGCTCCTCCATTGTGTTCGGCTTCTGCAAACATGGACCAGTAAAACTATTTCATCCCTGAAATTGTTTAGATCTTGAGTATAGAAATTCTCAAACTTCCAACTTTGAAGAATCATAACATTCTGTTAACAACAAACTATAAATGTAATTCTTCATTACTTAGTTTTATATGAATGTATATATTGAATTTTATTTTTAGAGAATGATAATGGCATTTGAAGAGCTTCGTGTGCAAGCAGAGAACACCAGATTGGAAATGTGTTTCAAATGTGAGAATTCTGTTTATTGTGTTTATGCTGCAGGCTTAACAATTTAGTACTTTGTAGATTTTATTGCATGAAGTTTCAGGCCAGAAAGATAGGAAGTGCTAGAATGGTGAATTGTAACACTGTGGCAGAGTCTTCTGTTCATGCTGCCTGCTCTTAAATGCCTGGGACCTTTTATTGTTTTTCCACTGGCTCAGATTTTGAACTTTGTTTTTCAAATAGTCACTCAAAGCCTAAGTTTTGTCTGTGAAGTACAGTCTAGAGATCAATGATTTTATGTATTTGGTTTATTTAAATGGTAATGCCCTAGTCTACAGCTACATAAAATTGAATTTCATTTGCTTTATTTACGCTACTGTGTGCCTGTTTCATTTTTACATGTGTTTTTTTGTTAGTTTCTTATATCAAACTAGTAAGTAATACATGGAATAATGGACTAATTCTGTGGAAAGCTGGTGCAAAAATTACTTTATCTGCTTAGAAAATAATTTCAAACATGACCTTAACAGTTACTCTTTAGGAAATGAATTGTACAGCTGTACAATTATAAGCAATCTTAAACTGGAAATTGTATTTAACTTGGAGTATATTTTAGCTGGTGTATTAACTGTGGTTATTACTGTATCTCAAAAGTAAATGAAGAAGCAGAAAAAGTGGACAAGTTCGAAAAAGAATGCAAACGGGAAGTCAGTATGAAGGAAAAGCAGGTTTGCTCAGTTTTACAATCTAATATGTACAGCTTTATTTTTGAAACAAATCTTGCAGTTTCTTTAGTATTTGAACTGTTTTGCTTTTGTGACTTACTGATATATTAAATGAAAACAATTACTTTAAAAGTGCTTGGTTGTTTGTAAAATATTTGTATTTTAGAAGAATGGCAATTAATATTGCAAATGACCTTTCAGTGGTATGTTTCTTCAGTGTTATTTATTTGGAATGTGAATTAGGCTGCTGTATCATAACTAGGGACATCTTAGTGACAGGATTTAATGTACCATGTAAACATTGAATACTCTTTCTGTTCTCTAGACATACACTTGCCTTTATAAAAGTGGTGTATGCAGAAGCATAAAATTAGCAAAGCAGTCATCACTCCTTGATGTTAAGAAAGATTTAGTTCATATCTGGTAAGAGGGAACTTTGAAAAAGGATTATAATGCATATCAGATGACAGGCTGGTAAGAGAGTTCAGGAATCTGAGATTGGAGGGTTTTTTGTAGTGGTGTGATGAGGTAGCCATGATGGAAGACTGATTAAGTTGAGGAAATTAATTGTGGTAAGAGTGTTTAGTTTGCAAGCAGGAGTCTTGGAAGCAGAGCATCCGCCTGTGTCTGAGAAAGTCCAGAGTTGTTGATTTTTCTGAAGATGGATGTGACATTACAAAGGGGTGTTTCTGGACATCAGTAAAAAGGACAAAAATAACAGCTGGAGCAGCGTTTAAGTCAGATTCTGCTGACTTTAGTGATGTTCCAGTATCTTTAGTCTGTTGGAATTCATGCTTTTTCATTCAGAGTAATGTGGCTTGATCAGTAATTGACTAAGATTGACCACCTTATTTAACTTGAGTGACAGCACAAGGTATGCTAATTATACACAGCGCACAAATGAAAATGAGAATCTGTCCTGTTTTTCTACACTTCATTATGATATTATTTTAATTTTGTTAGATTTCAGTTCTTACCATACAGAGTGATGAAAAAGACGATATAATAAGAGACATCAAGACTCAGCTGCAGGAATCACAAGATAAGATTACTGACTTAATAGAAGCAAAAAGTAAGAGTTTTTCTCTGCTATCTTAAAGTGTAATTGGTTATAGAAGTGTAAGAAACTGTGTCATGATAATTTTACCCTGTTACTAGTCAGCAGCAGAATTTTGGGCCTTGCAGGCCATATTCTCGTGTGGAACAGAAGCTGCTGATGGGGGATCGGGACTGGTAGTGTAGTCTATGTATAAAATCTAGGCCCTTATTCCCTAACAAAAGTTTTCCCTTTAGGCTTAGGCTAAACCATGTTTTTGTATTGACATAACAGCTTCATTGAGAGGGATTTTTCATTTCAATAAACTCTAGGGTGAACATGTTATGCTACTGTAAAGGTGCCATATGCCCTATCATTCCTTTTCTGTAACAGAAGTAAGTTTTACCAGGACACTGTAGAGCCCTGTCCTTGTCCTTGTTCCAGAGATTTTTCCCATTTCAGTTGCATTTGTACAGTAAATAGGGCACCATAATAGGTAAGTGATTTTCCTAGTTACTGGATCGATCTGTTTCAAATCAAATTAGTGAAAGATCTTCAAAGTGTAATATTTGTTCAGTAGTCCTGAAATAGGACAATAGGACTTGAAACAGCCTTGTTCTGTGTTCAACAAGACACATATTCACATCTTTGCCAAATAATCCTCCAAAATGTTACTGTTTTTAAATGGAATTTCATTTGCAAGTAGGCAGAGGATTGACTGGGGTTGGAAGTATAACTGGGTTTGAAGGGTTCTTTTTTAAGGGTGAGTCAAGCAGTGAGAGCTTTTGAAGATTGCAAGCAGAAAATACATTTTGCTTACTGTTAGTAAGTTGAATAATCATCTTGGAGGCTTTTTACTTAACAATGACATGAATACATCATGTAATGTGATTAAAGTGTAGGAATGTATTTATCTGTAAAATAGAAATGCAAGCATTGTTTTAGTAAATAGCCTATTTGCTTAAATGTAAGCATGTATCTTTTTGCTTAGGACATGAAGGAGACATGTTAAAAGAATCCCAGATCAATCAAGAACATTTGAGGGCAGAACTGGAAGAGGCCAAAGTTTCATTGCAAAAAACAGAGGTGCAGCTTGCTTATAACTTTCCAGTGTAAATAGATTAGACAAGAAATTGCATAAATAATGGCTGATACTTTAGATATGAAACAGTTGTTTGTTGCAAAACATGTTTAGAAATTATATATATATTTTTTGTAGATTACTCGAAAGAGCTTAGAAACCGAGTTGCAGACTGCACTGAAAGCACTGGCTCAGGTCACTGGAGAAAAGGAAGCAGAGGTGGAAGAATGTAAAAATATTAAGGCTTTGCATGAATCCCTGAGAGAAGAGTTTGAGACTTCTATTTCCAATTTGAAAAGCTTGCTGCAAAAAGAGCAAAATCGGTAAATTAAACAGTTTCAATTCAAAGAATGATCTTGCAAGTAAAATACTAGATTAATGAGCTGCTGGGAATAAAACCTAAACTTCATACATGATTTGGTGTAATTACTTTGATTGTAATCACTAATAACTGTTGTTATTACAACAGTTATAACTGCTGTTCTCAAGTTGTAAAAGAGAAATTTGATACATGTTGTGGGCAGGTATATCACTGGCCTGTTGAATGGAAAATTTTCTTTAAATGCTTGTGGTAAGACTTTGTCTTATTGTCCTTTAAGTTTCAAGTGCAGTGCTTTGTACTATACAATTTTATTTTTTTTTCCTTAGATTGGAGAAATGTGAAGATGAGTCAAGGCTGCTTACCTTGGAGCTCAGAAATAAGTCTGCTGAACTGGGTAAGATTTGTAGAAAGAAAGAAAATGAGCTAGGGAGAAATAAAAACGTTTTCTTCTGTTTCCAGAAGAAACGTATCCATGTGAACATATTCAGTAGTCTGTGTTTTTTTCTGGAAAAATGCAGATGCATCAATACTTGGAGACTGTGAATGTTCTTACAGTCCACAGTTTATTTGAAGCCATGATTGTGGAAAGCATAATAGGCTCTGACTTGTATTTAAGACAAATAATTAGTTTCTCTTCAGATAAGTATTTGCTAATGTCTTTCTGAATCATTTTTTCAATTCTACGTTTAGATTAAGCCATAATTTAGGTTACAATTTAGCTTTACAATTCCTGAACTTAATCAAACAAGTTTTGAAAATTGAGTATTGCAAAGGGATAAATGTTTTGTAGTGCCTGCTAACTGTGTAAAATTATTTCTGTTTAATTAATTTTACATTACATGTGCTGTAGAAGAGATGACTAAACTAAAATGTGACAAAGAAATGCAACTTGAAGAGCTGTCAGAAACACTGGTAAATATTCATTTTATTAGTCTCATGGCATTTCTTATATGAAGCCTCTCTTGCTCTTTAAGTGTCTTAAATGTGACATATAAACGCTGTGTAGTTGGCCTTAATGTTGCTGCTAAACTTGCTTACCTGTCCTTTAGATTATTTCAATGTTTTCTTTGAAGGGCTTGATTCTTTCCACTGATTTTCTTGTTTTGTTCTGCTTTGTTTTGATTTTCCTTGTCAACACTTCTGGTCATTTCCTTCTTCATTCACAGCTGTTCAGATGCCACTACCTCTGGAAGTAAAGATTTCACATTTTTACTTATGCCTAGTCCTGACTCTTTCCTCATTCTTAACCTTTCTGAAAAATACTTTTTTATTGTTGTTGTTATGAACGTTAGCTCAAACCTTGTGAGTACCACGCATATGACATGTAAGGCTGAGGGATCAACTAATTTTCAACAGTAAAAACAATTCCTCGAGTGGCTAGCTTTCTTTCTAGCTTTCTATTGTGATTATTTTGCTGTTTGTGGGGTGTTAGTTATGAAGGTGTCCTCCATACCGCAGCATTTAGCATCTAGAAAGCACAGTGTACTGTGTTGATGCATATCTCTTTTCAGAGAAAACATTTAAGAGCCTGCAGAAAGGTCTTTTGGGTTATAACACCCTGTTCCTTGTATCCCATTATACTGGATGTTCTGTTCTTACTTGTAGGGAAGTTTCCTGAGGTAATTAGCTCTGGTCTCTGTGAACCCTGCTGAACTGTGACATAGGTCCGTGTTCTGTTACAGAAGGCTAAGCTATATGAAGTACACTTTTAATAAAGGATTATTTTAGTTATGATATTATATTTGCAAGTCTAACAAGAAACTGCATCAGCTAAAGTGAGAGTGTGAAACCAGGTCTGCATCTTACCATGTAAGTTCCTTATACACTGTGCATTGACTTTTCGAAACTCAGTTTCACTAATCTTCTTAAACAGGGAAAAGTGGAAGGACTGCTAGTGGAGAAGAAGGATCTTGAGTCTACTGTAGAAAATCTGCAGGAGAGGGAAAAGGAAATGAAAAATGTTCTCGAAATCAGAGAGGTCTGAATAAAGGGTGATGATAGCATGGTTTTATAAATAGTTGTTATACATTATCACTTGTATATAAGAACGTAAGAAATATTACAGTCAGACCAGTTCTCCACCCAATACACTGTGACAGTGACAGCAGAAGCCAGTCTGTAGTAGAGGACCTGACTCTTACTTCTGGTCCATACCCCTTGCATTCCTACAGTAGCCGTATCAAGGATGCTTGAGGACACATCCCTGTCTGTTGCCTTTCCTAGCAGTTTATGGACTTGTTCGGGTTCACGTCTCATCTGTTTTTGAACCTCCTCATACTATTTGCCTCCATAGCCTTCTGTGATGAGAAATTCCCGAAGTTTATTATGTGCTGTGCTTAAAAAGTAATCTCTCTCTCCCTCCCTCTCTCCGTCCTCCCCCCAACTCCCTCAACTGCCTGCCAGTGCCTGTGGTATCAGTGTATCACCAGTTACTTGGAGGAAACACTAGTCAAAGCATTTGTATATTTTAAAATGTATTACATTACAAGGCTTATCTTGTAATGACAGCAAATTCATGAGGGAGGAGTTTTGCTTTGTGGTTTGGGATGCATCCGAAACGTACTATTCTATCACATGCTACTGGGATTTTCTGATTATTTTTTTTTTTAGATGTATGCAAAAGCTTATGATGTCTGAAGCAAATGTCTTTATTTAAACTTATGTCCAAGGAAAGCTAGTTTTGTCAGTAATTTAGCAGACTGGTTAGTTAGTTAGAATTACAGTTAGTTAGACTTGCAGTAGGGGATACATTTAGCATTCATATCAGGGTTCACTGTCTCACACTACTTTCACATCACGCCAGAGAGATGTAAAGATACAGTCTGGTTAATTTATGGCATGTATGTGGTTTTGTTTCATCTTAAAACTTTGTGTTGTCTGTTTATTTCTGATTTCAGTTTTCATGACTTGTAGTTTACATACGTATACTCTTTTTCTTTTTCTTCTGCAGAAAGAAATCAATGATTTGAAAGTACAGCTGACTAATACAGCTGAAAAGGAACAAAATTATTTAAAACAGCTTATGACACTGAATGCTGATCTTGAACGAGAGGCGTATGATCATTTTTGAAAATACAGTATTAATTTAAATTTTTTGTGTGTTACATATAAGTTATGTCAATATACAATGAAATAATCTATGAGTGTTTTCTAATGGAAGTTTTGAACCTATGCACACAGTATGACATCCATTACATACTTATATTTATAAGTTCTGTTTTCTATATTTATTTGTGTGTAATTATTCCATGTCTCTGTGACTTAGTTGGGTTAATATGAAGAAAAAGCTGCTGAATTCATTGTTAAACCTGCTTTGAGCTGGATGTTTAACTACATCATCTTCAACAATCATTATATTTATACAAAAGTTGATTCTCATTTTCTTTTCTTCTTCTGTTGCCTTTTTGCCTCCCTGTAACTTTGCTGCAAAGCTTAAATTTGTAGATACAGGCCTGGATTTTTTTCATCATGAAGTAACATTTTGTAACAGATAAATTTAACTTAAAAGTTCAAAACACACGTTCTCATTTCTCTTGACCATTTGTTTTAAATTAGGCTAAAGAATGAACAACTAGCAGTGTCTATCAATAAGCTTTTATTAGAAAAAGAACAACTAGCACAAGAGAAAAGTGGTATGGTTACAGAACTCAAGAAACTGCAAGAAAGTCATGAGGTAAGTTCTAAACTTCCAGCTATTTTTAAAGGACAACATTCAATTTAATATATAAATCATATGGTAAACTGCAACTTGATGCTGTTCTGTAGAGTATCGGAACTATTTTTTGTGTTTAAAATACAAAGAAAGTGCAGTTACCCTTGTGAATGAGGCAGGTCAAGGTACTGCTTGAGATTGATTTGAATTTTTTAAGATGTCACTTTGAATTTTATTTGTTTTACTTTGATGGGTCTTTATTTAGGATAGTAGAAAAGAAGAAGAAAATACAAAGCAGTTAGTTGAAAACCTGGAAGAAGCAAATGGCCAGCTAAGGCAAGTAAAACCAAATATTAATGTACAATATTATTAAGCAAAGTAGACTTAATTCCTTCAGTTAGTCTAAATGTTGTGTTCATGCACTGCTTTCTGTGATTTTTAGGTTAGTGCTTTTTTAGGTTATATAACTATTAGGTTAAATAGAAACTATTTAGTGTTGATGTTGGTCACGTAGGATTTTCTACAAATTAGCAGGACCTATTGCTACAGGAACAATTTTGCCATAGCTTTGTATTACATAAAGAGAGCTATCCTGTTCTGCATTACCATCTCAGGTGTGAAGGAGATGGAAATAGAAGTCAAAGTTAATGGATTAAATTAAAGTTTAAATGTAACTCTCTGAAGTAGTGTCTGTATCATCAACCTAATAGACAGGCAGCCTTCCACGTTTCGTAGATGCATTGCGATGCTACAATTAGAATATATTTTACTTGGGTAAGGGGAATATCTTCCTGTACTTTCAAAAAGTATGTAAAGATCAGACATTAACTTAGCAGTCACTTTGCATCATTTTAAGAACATTTTCATTGAACAGCTTATGAAGTTCTCATCAATATTAGCAGCTCTATGTAGAAAATAAAGTATGGGTTTATTTAGCAGTAGAGAAAAGGGGTTAAAGTTATTAAGTAAATATTTACTAATGCTTGTTAATTTGGCATTTAGAAATGAACTGGAGTCTTTGAAGGAGAAGATCGCAAAGAAAGGTGAAGAGATTAAAAGTAAACTGGATGAAAGAGAAGAAAACGTATGCTATATCATGTGCTTTATCGTGAAAATATGTAATCTCTTATGGAAGCTTTCTTTCAGTGCTGCTACCAATTGAGTCAACATATGTACACGTGCTGAGCCCTTTTATTTTAAAAGACAAGGACCTTCAGTAGGATGTTTACTCTTTACATTGAGGCTTAAAAGTCCAGATTTGATAGATTTCAGGCAAACAGAGAACCCTCTTTTTCTATTTCTGTGTACCCAGTGATGGATGGGGTATGGATTAGCTTTCAATATGTAATACGATTTTTAGTAGTATGTTCAAATATTTTTGCTTTAATACTGTAGTTTCAAAGCACACCTTTTTTTTTAAATCATAATGGATTTCAAAATTTCATTGTAAAAGTCAAAGAAGATACTCAGGACTTGGCATGATAATTTAGTTATTTTTTTCACAAATACAAAATAGGAAATATGCTGAATTCTAATTTTTGAGGGAACTGCTTTGTAAATGCAATGTAGTGATTAATAGCAATTCTGCCATAAAAGGGGAGTACAAAAATTCTGATAATATTATGACTAGACTTACAATTATAATTCCAGGCTAAGAGTATTGAAAATGAAATTTCAAGAAAGGAAAAACAGTTGAAGATTCTAGAAAATAAGGTATGAAAACTAATTTCTTCATGGACCATAGAGAACTTCATACCAGATTATTTTCTAAATTACAAAGTTTTTGTTTTTTTTTTCTTCTTTCTAAACTCCACAACCACTGAGGAACTGATTCACTGTGATGATGATATTCACTACTGTGGATGACATTGGGCTAGCAAAATTCTTGTAGTACTTTATGGTTAAAACTCCAGTCATTGTAACACCTTAGTGTGTGTTTCAGTCCCATTGAAATTGATCAGACTTGTGCAAATGCATGTTTAAGAACCTTGACAGTAATCTCTAACACAACGAGTAATTTTTTAGGAGTTTATTAATTAATGTTTGAACTATCTCTTTTAGTTGAATAATTTAAAGAAACAGGTGGAAAATAAAACCAAATGCATTGAAGAGCTGCAACAGGAGGTATGCACATTTTTAAAAGTCACAAATACACAAAACATGGTAGTTTGTGGTAACTGTTACTTTTCAACAGTTTTTGTCTGGTGTGGTATCTTTAGATATACCTACATAATTTATAACATTTCCTTTCTTATTCTAATTCTGAGCAAATTAAGGAGTGACCTTTGGAATTATTTGATTTGTAAAATTATTCTTACTTTTGAAAAATGCAGTTACAGAAATAATGTCTTTATTAAACCTTTACTATTTTCATTTAGTACATGGTGTCATTGATACAGGTGAAATAATGACCTATCTCAGTTACCAACAGGACAAATTGTGAATAACTGTACTGTAAAAATCTATAACTTGTATTTTTTGTCATGACATCTGCATGTTTTCTGTCAGCAGCATCTGAGTTTTTATTCCCATTCTGCACCCTCTTTTGTTATTCTCTATTGTCATCAATGAGGAGCCTTTTATAAGGTCATGAAGTAACAGTATCATTAGAGTAGTTGACCGTTCTTGTTTGGAGAATTGATCTGGAACCTGAACTGCATGACAAAAAGTTACTTGCGTTCTCAAAGCTGGAATTTTGAAGATTCCTACCTACGTGATGCAGTTAAATCATTAAATAATTCTATTAATGTATTAAAGTATAGTGTTTATTTTACTTGATTTCAACAGAATAAAGTGCTGAAAAAGAAAATTACTTCAGAAAGCAAGAAAACAAACATTTATGAAGGGAAGGTAGGTTTAAATAACTTCATGTACAAGATGAGAGTAAAGCACAAAGTCTGAATGTTTTAAGTCCCCGTGTAACTAATGATAACATGTTAAGCACCTTCCTAATTGTTTTATGGATCTGGGATACAGATTTTACAGGAATGAGCCCGTACTTTTTGTAAAGTACTTCAGTTTTTAATCACTGGATGCTGACTGGGCTGTAAGAGATGGAAATCACATCTCAAGGAATTATCTTCCTAATCAGTCCCTTTTGTTGATTTATGGCATACTGGACAGTATTCAGTAATGCCTCCCATTGAAATAGAATTAAAAGCAATTAAAAGAAATACATCTATTACTCACTTCAGGCAGTTCTTTTACTGTGTTCTGCAATGGTAAGTCCCTCATTAGAACATTGACTCCTTTGTGCAAAAGACAGAATAGTGTCAGATAGATTGCTAATGGATGTTTCCCTGATACTGGAGTGATTCTTTGTGATTGACTGGCCTCTAGCTTTAGGACTGGTTTATCGTCTGGGGTGCACAAAACTCTTACGGGCTGTCTTTCCTTTTGTGGTGTTGCCATTTTTTCTGTGTGTATTTCCTAACTTGCTTCAGGCCAAAGTTCAGCTCTTTATGAAAAAAAGCTGAACATTGAATAGGAAATAGTTCGGTTATATACCTGAAAAGTAACAGAGTGGTTCTGCTTCAAAATAAGAGATAAAAAAATAATTCTTGGTATATTCATTCCTGAACAAATAACAGCACTAATTCTGCCTTCTCAAAAGGTGAACAAATTACAATTAGAGATAGAAAATATGAACAAGCAACATAAGGAAACAGTTGACATCTATCAAAAAGACATTGAAACACAGAAAGTAAATGAAAATAAACTTCTTGAAGAGGTGAGAATTTTTATTGCACCTTTTAATTATTTTTTTGATGAATGATCATTTCATGAAGCTGTATCAGCCAGATTTCGTGCTCTTACCTAGCAATCTTCTCAACATAAATGGAACTTCTTGTGTATGCATGTGAGCAAAGCTTTAGTACATTGGATCCTTAAGTTGAAGTATTTGTATATGTCTTTAGAAATAAGAAACTAGTTAAAATTCTTTTTGTCAAAATAGTGTTCACAGAAATTCTATTCTTGGTATAAATACAGCATAAACAAGTTAGATTGTAACTTTTCCCATATTAGTATTTTCCTACCCACACTTTTTTGATGGTAATATCAAAAAATATTTTTGACAAAAGAGTGCTTGAAAAGGCCTTGTGGTTCAAAACGGCACTTGTCCACCGTGGAAAAATGGATGTACTTTTAATCTAGATTTATTGGCTCATTTTAACAATATGTGTAAAAGATGTAGGATTTGAAAAGCATCTTAAACGCAAATGAAGACTACACTGAGACAATATTTACATTGCACCCATAGGGTTAAGAAGAAATGAAACTAACATTTTTTAAAGATACATTGTTGTAAATTGTTCATTAATTAAATGAAACTTGTTACTAACAGGTAGAAAAGATGAGGTCGCTTGCTGATGAAGCAACAATAACACAGAGAGAAACTGATATCCGATGTCAACACAAGATAACTGAAATGGTGGCACTTATGGAAAAACACAAGGTCAGAGATTTTACTGATTTCTGTGATTTGTAATGTGTGATACTATGCTAAGTAAAAACCTTTCAAATCCAGAATATTACAAATATTCTGGAAGTGTTCAAGGGCAGGTTGGAGGGGACTTGGAGCAACCTGGTCTGGTGGGAGGTGTCCCTGCCCAGGGCAGGGGGTGGGACTGGATGATTTTTAAGGTCCCTTCCAACCCAAACCGTTCTGTGAGTCTATGAATTAGAAAGTGAAACTTGATAATAAAGATCTGAGTCTAGGAAAATGAAGTTGAACACCTGCTTAACTTTTCATCACCTAAAATTAAATTAATCTTCAGATTTTGAAATCATGCCTACTGGCAGATAAATTCCATTTATCTAAATTTCTAGGAATCATAACATGAGGTGAACTGGTAGCATCTTGGAATGGCCAATAATGCTTTAGGTAAGACACGATGGTGGAGTTGGCCTTTTGAAATTGTCCTGCAGCCTGCATTTATTCAAGGTGTTATATTTGGACACTGAATAAGAGACTATATAGGTTTGTGCTTTGCAAGGTTGTTTTTTTATATTCAGCCTTCCTTTGATACCGTCCTGTTCCTTGATAACATACTGTTCTTCAGTATCAGTTTGGGCCTTTTTCTATGAGGAGATTACTTAGTGACCTTCAGCAGTTTAAGTTAACATTTTAATTTACATTCCTTATTACTCTGTTTTTCAGTATATTTAGCAGATATCATTAATAAAAATAATATGGCTAGCTTTTATGTGCCGGAACATGTACCACTGCCTAGAGATAAAGCATTCTCTGTCAGCCCACAAAACAATACTGCATGTGCATTTTCAGTTTTACAGTTACTGCTAAAGCATCATAGTGCTTTCTAAATCTTCATTAGAGCCTTATTTGAAAAAAATGAGTAATGTTTTAAGACTAGATAGATCTATAATTGTAACACATAGTCAAATGCTTTGAGTTTGTTACAGTTTTCTGTTTTGTTTTGTGGTGTTTCTTTTTAAACAGCGTGAATATGATAAAATGGTTGAAGAAAAAGATACTGAGTTAAAACTTTATAAAATAAAAGAGCAAGAGCAGTTATCATCAAAAAGATCATTGGTAAGGCATACTCTTCAGCACCAAATAATTAAATGGAGGGGCTGCTGTCCCTAAGGTATAATATAATTGTAAATATCCTATTAGACTTCTTCCTATTTAATCCTTGTGGTGGTGAAGTGGCTGCTTTAGTGAGACTGAACAGTAAAGATCAACCCACTAATTTCTGTTTACTCTTATTTTCTTACAGATTTATTATGTGCATTAAAAATGCTTCTAAAAATAAATAGGAGTAGCTGTGCTTTTCTGTGTACTTGATGGTGTGTCATAGTCTAACCTCACTGTCTGAATAAGAAACTTGTTTCATATAGAAACTTGTATTAAATAGTTGGATTCCACTCCACACCTCCTACCCCGCTGTTCTCACAAGTGTTTTAAGTTCTTACCTTGAGCAGTTCTGGTCAAGTACCTGTTTCTTAGTAGTATTTCAACTCTTTTTCAAACAAACAAAAATAAAACTTCAAGTCTAGAGTTGCGTCGCATTTTTTTTTCCTTTCTAGGAAGCTTAGCTTTGAGAAATGTTCTGAGAGCCAACATCCCCTCAAGGCTTTCATAAAAGTGTAGTTCTACAGCATCTACTTAAAATACAGTATTTTTCTGACATTACCCTTCATAGAATATTTCTTCGCAGAGTTTTTTTCAGGTAGAATTTTTTATTAGAAGGCAGTGTGACTCAAGCCTACATGTTTGTTTGGTTTTTAATTTGGTAACTGCTTCCTTGATCATCTGGATTGAATCATTCTGGAAAGGAATTGTAGGGACTTCTCAGCGTGCTAACTTTATGGATAAGTCAGCTCTATTGAGCAAATGGAATTTTCTTTTGCTTATACTTAATATCCCTATTAATTACCATCTTACATGAACTGTTCTCTTTTAAGCATAGTTAACCCTATCCTTTACCTAATTGTTTTTAGGAAAGTGAGCTGTCTTGTTTGAAAAGTGAACTGTCATCCCTTAAGGAACAACTTAAAGCAGAAATTGAAGAGAAGGTATCATTTATTTAACTAAATATAGCAGGATCAGTGACATGCTTGGCCTGGTCTTACGCAGTATAATAAGTAGAGCTGTGAAGTGCACGTTTGATTCTAGGTCTTGCTCTCACGTGCTGTCTGATTTCGAGAGCTTGATGTTCTCTGAAGTCATTATGTCTCATTTCTGGTGGCAGTGAATGTTTTGCATTAAGCCTTAATTGGTAAGTATGGGGGGAAGCAGGGAGAGACTGAAATCCTATGAAGAACTGTCCAAGCTTGCAGGGATGATGTCAGGATGAAAGCCAAAGCCAATATGGAGGTAAAACTGAGAAGAGCAGCGAAGGAAACAAGGCAGGCTTCTACGGGACCTGACATGTCTTTTGAATGCTGCAGTTCGACTAAATCTGGGTCGTGTATTTGTGTGAACTTTGTAACAGTGTGACTGTGGACTGGGTTCTGTAATTACACCAAGAAGATTTTCAAGAACTAAATTCAAATAAAATATTTACTTTTTAACACATAACTCTTTTTTTAGGAGAAACTTGCAAAAGAACGCCCCCAAAATACGGTTCCTGAAGATGAAAAGAAGCACAAGGTAGCTTTAACCTTATCATTAATCAATTTTACAATTTGGTAATATTTATATGTATGCGATCTGATTGAAGTTCCATGATAAATTATGTACACTCGACCAAAGACATGGAAATGCTTTTAATTTAAACCTTTTTAATTTTAGACAATACAATATCATTTTTCTGAGACTCCTAAACTTCATTTAGATCTGGACTGTGCATCTATTAATGTAAAAAATAAAAAGTCTCCACATGATATTCCTATAAAAGTCAACATGATGGAAAAGAAAAAAATGCCTCCTTCAGCATCTGCAGAAAGTCCCTTGGGTAGTCCATCATTAAAGGTTTGTAACTCGTAATAGTGAATTGCTCTTGTTTTATTTTTTGCCTGTATTTCTTACTTCTCTGTAGATCCTTATTTATTTTTTGTTGTGATAAGCAGGGATTTAAAAGGTAGATAGCCACAAAAAACCAAAAAGTATTCCACAGCGATATTAGAAAGCAGTTTGTGTCAGCGCTCTGTGTCTCGTTTTTCTTGCTTAGTTACTTAATTCGTTTGTTATCGTTGATCCGTAACAATTCCTGTCCTATAGGGAGTGAATTTAATAACGTCTCTAGAATTCTTTTAGTCTTAAAAGAAAAGCGTTGTCTTTAAAGGCATATTTTTTCTCTATGGAAGAGAAATTAGCTTGCGTAGCTGTAAAAATTATCAAAGTGTTCCCGACTGCTTCATCATAACTGTAAGACCTTATGCTTCTACCCTATCAGCAGCTCACATGTGATGTTTACATCTTAACAATAGAAACAACTACTATTTTTATGTCACCCTTTCTAAAAAAGGATTGCATTGTTCCGTTGCAATGTGTCTGAGAGGTTTAACTTCTAGTGAAAGAACTAAGTAAAAGCAGTCTTGTTCTTGATATCGCTGTCAACGTCCTCCTGAAAATGTTTTCCTGCAGTTTTGTTTGCATTTTCTTAAATGTTGGTGCAGAACAACCTGAATTTCTGTAGGTAAGCACGTAGAAGTTACATGTATATAGTGTGCCATAAAACTCGATTCTTCCACAGCTTCCTGTTCATTCTCCTTGTTTTACAACAAAAAAAAAAAGATTTTTTAGTATTTTTTTTTTAATTTGCTTCATGCTTTGGCTGGAAAGATAATTCTCTCAAGCATCTTCCTGGATATTCAGTCTGTAAACAGGGTTATGAGTTTGGTTTTAGATTCTATAATTACCACTGAAAATGTAATTTTAAATGCCATCTTTTTCATTCCCAGACATATGTTATAAAGAGTCCTCTGGTACATAAACTGCAAAGTGAAAGCACAAATCTGCATTCAGAACAGCGCATGAGGAAGAAGCAAAAAGTCCTTTTACAGCTGGATGCTCCGTCAGATAGTTCTGAACACAGTGACCTCCTGGTAAAAATCAGAGATCAAATCGTGCACTTAACAGTTCTTTATGCACACTGCTATATCTAAGAATGTATATAAAGCATGTGGAGTTCTGTATCCAAGATAATATTTATGTGTATATTTTTATTTTATTGGTTCTTTCTGGAATTGTATTTATATGCACATAATTAGTAACTATATGACAAACAGCGAGTTCCACTATATAAAAATATATATTAACGTCTATAATGATTGTTAACATTGTTTTTATTAAACTGTTGAGGCTTCATAGTAACATCTTAACTTTTTTTTTTTTGTACTCTAATATTCCTAGGGGGAAATAAAATATATTTTCTAATATAGTGTGATTAAGCAAAATTTTTATTTTTAATTTAAGAGCATGGTCTCAGAGGAAGAAATGTTTAAAAACTTATACAAAGATTATCCTCAAGCTTCACAATTACATGCCATGACACCAAAAAAGGTACCTTAGCTTTTCTTCAGATCGAAACGAACAGTTAATCAAACTGGTTATAGAAACTAATGGATGGCTTTATTTTTCTTCTTAGAAACCAACTACATCAACCATGAAAACACCAGGCTCTGTACTGAAACTTAAAACCATGAGAAAAATGCGAGAGGCTGGATGGACTGCAGTTTCTAAAATGGACAGGAAAAGAAAAATTAAAGAAGCTGAAAAGCTCTTTACATAAAATGAAAAAATGACTAGTGCCCTAGCATTGTTTCATTAGTATAACCACAATGTTATTATTATTCTTTCAGAGTTAGTATTTTGTTGCATTTTTCTGTCATACTCAGTATGTTTGATACTACATTAATTTCCTTTACACGCATAACATTTATAGATACGTAACTACATCAACATGCAGAGCATTTTCTATATTTTATTCCCGATGCTATAAAAAGTTGGGGCACAAATTAGCTATTTTTAAGTGTAGGAATGAGTATAACTACATAGAAAGCCGTTTCAAAAAGAAAAAAAAAAAAGAAAGTCTGGAATTAGATATACTAGGTTTAAAGAAATTCAGTATTGTTCTTTTAAAATTGCTCTCTCTTTCTTAATACATAATTCACAAAAGAATATTGTTTAGTGGAAGAAATACTGAAGCTCTTGAAATGCATACACTTTTACCTGAAGTCATCTTGCTTTTGCATTCATTTTAAATTTGTCAGAACTGTCGTCTTAGACTGTTTTGTTTTCAGTAGCTACTGTTTCAATATGTTAAAACAGTTTTGAAACTTTTAAAATTGAATTTTCAATAGAATTACTTCGGTTTAAAAAGATTTCGGCTTCATAAGGAATAAAAGATGACTGCATGTTTTAAGATTGTAAAAATGTAAGTTAAGATATTATTAAATTGTTTATCTGAAATGTAAAGTGTGGGACCAAATGTTGTTGCTGTGTGTATTAGAGCAGAGATGTCAGTCCCCAGGCAGCCACCCTAAGGACCAACAGCTTCCGCCACGTTAAGTGTTAGTTTAGAACGACGTATATTCCTGCGTTAATCCTTGATTAATGTTGGTTTCACAACAACACACAACCTGCTTCAGAGCCTAGAGGTAACAAGAAAACTACAGGTGCATCTTAAAATACTATGAAAAATCAAAATCCTGGATTCATCTGAAGTGGGCAGCAAAACATGAATGTCATTCTTTTTGTGCAGCAATTTTATGTATAGGCAAGTAGATTGGGTTCCTTATGAATTATCTGTTGAGCAGTGATATTAATAAGGATTTATTATTGTATGTAACTGAAAAATACTCTCCAAAGATCTGAAAGAACATACTGGGTTTTTTCTCTGTAATTAGAAATGGAATCTGTTATGCAAGCAAATTTTCTGAGAAGTTAGACTGGCTTTTCTTGCTGGAAAGATACTTCATATGTTTGCAGAATATAGAGTTTTTATAATATATCTGCTTAAATAGTATACATTAGACCAAGTGAAGGACATAAAAGCTGCTTATAACACATAAATTCCAGATGTCTGTCCTTTCCAAGAAAGATTATTTTACTGTAAGTCCTGTAAAATAATCTACTTAGACTTCTCGCAGATACATCCATTACTTATTTTTTGATCTGATACAGAGAATGTCATGCAAAGTCAGTTACTCTTCATTTTAGTTTGGGATGCTACTTACTCTTCAGCTACTTTGCAGGAAAAAGAAAACGCATTCACTGAAAACACAACATATCTGTGCGGTTTGTCATTTATTTTAATAGAGGATGGTGCTTTATACAAGCTCTAAATACCTGCCCGTGTTTGTTACTTCATTTCTAGATGACGTATCTCTAGTTTTGACTGCTGCTGTTGTGGACATCTTCAACAGATGTTTTATTTAAAGCTGGAAGAGCAGAGAGTGCAAAAGAGAATGCAGAAAATGAGAACAGATCTTAAGAAAATCCCACTTTTAGGACTCACCCAAGCTGGCAAAGGCAGGAGTGGGGACAGGTGGGCAGACGGAGAAACAGATCCCGTGTCCTGGCTGTGCCCGTTCCTGCAGGGTCTCCAACACCCTCCGGGGTGGTCTCCATGGAAACCAGGGATGCTCACCGGGGTAGGGATTAGTCAGTTGTGCCCACATAGTGCTGACCTCACCTGACTGGAACTAACTGGGATATGAGAGGAGGGGGAGTGTTACATGTCAGCAGTTGCTGATCTTACTTCACAGGGGCTTTAAAAGGGAACTTTTCCAGAATTGTACACTCTACTGGAAGAATCGCTTTAAGGTTTTCCCTAAGCATATGTAAGGAAGGTATTACAATCTTGAAGAAAAAGATGTGTTAAAGAAGTCCTCCAGTGTGTACAATAGTTATTTTCAAGACGTATTTTCATTTCTAAACCAGTAATAATAATATTACTTTAAATTTTAAAATTACTTTAAATCTCTAAACTAAAAAATGCTACCGGTATAAATAACCGGGTTGCTCCTACAACCTTTTCTGTCCCTAGATATCAAAGTATTCAATGTAATTTGCCTTGCGTCTACCAGGAGGGAAGGGTTCATGAGGAAAAAGTGTCTTCCCTTTTCCTTCCTTACAGCCATTTTCATTTTTAGTTGGAATCGTAGAGTGGCTTCTGCACTGGGAGGCGTCGCTTTGGTGGAATCCACAGCCCGTCACGGCTGCGGCCAACGCTTCAGTTTTCAGGTGAGGTCGCCCAAGAGGGGGATGTGTCTTGGGTACAAGCAGCTTCTGGCAGGGCCACACACCCAAAGCCTGAAAGGAGAAACAGAACCCCAATATTCACACTGAGCACAGATAATTAGCTTAAATTCTGACCTCAAAACCTCAGTTGTACGTGCATAGTGTCCGCTCTCCGTACCAGACCTTCATTAGCAAAGGTCTTGTCCGATACCTGCTGGCTCTCACCCCACCACCAGCCACACCGGGAGGACGCCGCAGCCCCTGGGCACGGGACGGGGCTGTGACCAGACCCTCAGCGCTGTGAGGCTGCGGGTTCAGGCGTTCACCCCTGACAATGCTGCAGGAGGCTTCTGCCTTCTCTTCGTTGTTGCTCTTTGGCTGGCTTTTGAAAATGTTGTCCTCAGGGTAGCAATTGTATATCTTAGAGAGGCAGAAATACCTGGCCCTTTCCAAAGACATGAAAGCAGCTCATGGTATGAGCCCAACAGCAAACGGGATTATGAACTATTTGGAGACCATAAATGGAGATCGTTGGCATATGACGTACAGCAAAGAGAGCTGTTGGTTTGATCTGTGGTTGATAGGAAATGCTGCAGCTAATCCTAGGAAAGAAAGAGAACAGCGGTCATCTGTGAATCTATACATTTAGGAGAGAGCGCTATAGTTTCAAGCTATTACAGAGAGACTTAAAACAGACAGATCAGCTTTGAAAATTCAGCAGCCACAAGCTGTTTAAATGCAAAACCTCTTGTTTCTATGGCAGCGTGTTAGGATCTTATTTCCTTGGAGGTCTGCAAGAGGATGGGGTTGGAAATAATTCCTCTACCGGGATACTAATCTAGAAATCTGATTGGTTTTGTCTGATTTTCATCATCAGAGCTTCTAATTCTCTGCTGTTTGCAAGCATGGACAGTGCCGTACGCAGCGGCGTTACCCTGCTCTGTAAATTAATCTGCGCGTAAGATCACAAAGTTCTCACTGCGCTGAACGACTGACGGGCAGAGTGAGCAGGAGCAACGTGGGATACCTTCTCCCTTTGTTCCTGCTTTTATCTTAGGCATTGGTCAGTGACAGAGAATCCTATTAAATGACTTTTTATAAAAGCTTCTGGTATACGCTGATTTTCTGTAGCCCTTTACAAAGATGCCTGGGTAATGAACCCAATAATTTTATGATTACTCAATTCTGTTTACAGAGATCACTTAAACCACTTCTTGTAGAACATCAGCGTGCTGTCTTTCACTTAATGAAAGTGTAAAATAACTGATGTCAGTGAATGGATTGCTTTAGTTAACAGAAAGGTTAAAGATAAATAATTAACAGTGTAACTTGCTGTTCCAGAACAGGGCTACAAAGCTCGTGGCTGTAAAAGCACATTAAAAGTTTCTATCACTGAACAGTCTGCAGGTCAGCCGTGGGGCAACCAAAGAAACGGATCCATAAGCATCAGACTTTTAACTATGGATTTTAGGGAACTGTATGAGAGAAGCCTCGGGCACTCCCAGATTGCCACATGGATTTCATTGTCCTGCCACAGTCTTTGTCTTGCTGCTCCCGGTAGGTGTTGGGATCTCATTCCCACCCAGTGTCCAGAGAGATCATATCCAGAAGGACAAGCAAATAAAGGTTGTTCTACCAGCTTAACAGTTTGTGTAAATGACTGAAGAGATGTGATGTGTGTGTCACTGGCGATGTTTAGAGCATCTCTGACAGATGGAGAGGCTAATGCAATGCCAGCAAAGAAGAGGCAGTAGCCGAGAGGTTCTGTGTGGTGTGTGGCTCGCAAGAGTATGAGCAGCAGAAGTCACTTCAGTCTCAAGGTCCACTCAGACTTATTTATTGTGCTTCCAGGTTAATAAATGTTCATTCTTAACCCTTGGTCGGATATTTCTGTAATGCACTGCAGTGCATTCAGAGGCTGGGTAAAAGTTCCAGTGTATAAATGCACTGCTAAAATTACACTGCCTGCTCCAGTGATTAATAATTCCCGACATTCAGCGTCACCACACTGGGCTCTGCCGAACAGCTCTCAGTCTTCATGACAGTTGGACAGATGGAACGAAGGACGTTGCATCTGTGTAGTTGCCTTAACAACCAAATTTGTAATCACCTCAAAGAATGGAATCAGGTTTGTGTGGCATGACCTATTTTATGTAACACCATCTTGACAGGCATTAATTACGTTCTCATCCGTTAATTCTTTATTGCTCAAATCCTGTATCAGCTTTCTGTTACTCTACCCGATTTATCAGGGATAGATGTCAGGCTAGCTGGATGAGAGTTACCTGGGTCAACGTTCTCTCTTTAAACATTGGCATAATGTTAGCACTTTTCTTAATGTTTTGAAATTTCCTCAGTATTCCAAGACTTGCTGAAATTAGCTAGCTAATCATGTTGATTTTAAAATATTTATTCCTTATACAATTTTTTTTTTCAAAGATGTACATTGGTTGTTCAACCACTACATTTTCACATGCAGATGTACTTACTGAAGACTTTGCACTTACTCTGCATCAACAGCTTGTCTTCATCTTCATTATTTCCTGGTCTCCAGCTTCCCATGTGAGTCTTCTACATTTTCTCATTTCTGTGATTATTGTTTTCCTTTTTTTTTTTCATTGCTAGAGTTTTTACTGTTGCATTCTTGTTTTCATTCACTATTAAAGACTTTCAAGCATTGTTATAATTTTTTTTCTTTGCTGTTGACGTTTGCAGACATTTCCCTAAATCCTCTTGAAGCAAATTTTTAACCCCTTTTTACTCTAATCGGAATTCTCCCCCCCCCCCCTTACACCCATTTTTCTCAAATCAGAGAAATTAGCACTCTGAAGCAGCAAAGGACATACGCCTTCATACGCTGATCTGCACTCTGCCTGTATTCATAGAGGAATGTTGAGGAGGCTTTACACCTGGCTGTGAGGGTCTTACTGTCAGAACCGGTGTATACAAATAGAGCTCCAACTGCCTAAAACTGTGCTTGTAAATCACTCTGAAATGTTCAGAGAAAAAAATCAGCTGTACCTACTTCAGGTACACATGCAAGGGTCACACGCAATATTCTTGCTTTAGGAGTGCCATTTTTTATTCTTATTTTGGGCACTTTTTGTCCTCTCTAGGATTTAGTTTTGTGAATTGTTTCCTTTTCCTTTCAGCCTTGTTGTCTCCTCTGAAATGCTCTTAAGATTTTCCAAGAACAAACATTCTTTTCTGTGATTAAAGTTTTAAACAATGAAACCCAAACATATAGTGTATATATAATGTGTGTGTGTACATACATATACACACACCTTATCTACATATGGGTGTATGTATGTGTATACTCATCTAGCCTATGTGTTTAACAGCATTTAAAACATGTCAGAAATATACAGAGCTAAATAATGTATTGTAGTAGTTGCAAAATAAGCGTTACACTTCTGTTGCTAAGTGTAGATGGACAGATGTTACTGAGAATACAATTAATGCTCTGCTCGTGTCCTTAAGCCAGAAAGAGTTATATTTAATTTCTGAGAAGTTATATGGTGGAAATTAACCCATAATAAAAGACTCCATGAAAACAGAAAGTATTTGGCTGGTCTTAACAGAACAAGAACTCTGTCATGTTATCCATAAAAACGCATGGAGAAATTAGTCCAGGACACAAAGCTGTGTGCAGCAGTCTGAAAGCACAGGAAAAGGAGACAGTATTAATCAGGAATTAGCTAAACAGCAGTTGGGACTGACTGGCTTGCTCCCCCAACAGCCCAAAGCGACCATATTTACCAACTTCATCATATTTCTCACGGCTACGTAGACCGAGAATGTGGTTGACCTGCACTGGACATACATCAGATCGAAGTCCAAGCAGCAGCTGGGGGATTAACAGAGAGCAGTGCACGAGCACCAAGAGCAGGCTAGCGGGAGGCTGACGAAGCCGTGGAGGACAGAGCCTTGTGCTGATTCAGCCCAAGATGAGCTGACTTGACCCGTTCTTAGTTTTGCTCCTCCCAGGTGTTCCACGAAGCCCTAAAGGCGAGTGTTTTACCTCATCTGTGGCCATCTCAGTTTCAGTGGTGATGCAGGATTTTACTTCTCACTGGGCTAGAAGGAGTGGTTTCTTAAGTTTTTCCCTATCAATTAGTATTTCAGAGTGAATCGCTTGTTACTTCAGTATTTGCTCAGTAGGTTCCAGGCCAGATGATTTCTCAGTGTTTTGTTTGAGTAGGTAAGTCAGGCTGTCCCTAACCACACCGCATGGATTTGGGATTTGTTACTGCATGTGTAGAGCACTGCCTCTCTCAGATGTGCCTGCCTGGGAACGAGGAAACTGAGGAACCAGACTTCATTAAACTTCCACAAAACGTCGGTGTAGAATTAGTTATATGTGATTCAGGATGACTCCACTTCCATGCAAGCCTTCCTGTCATGATGTTGCTGTCCTATGTAGCGATTAAATTAATCAATAATAACTTTTTTTTTAAAAAAAAAACAGTGGTTAGTTTAAAAGCCTGAGAAGAAAATGACTGTTAAAATAATTAGATTTCCAGCTCCAGTTTCCAGGTTAGGATATTATGGACTCACTTGTTCCTATCACATTTGCTTTGTGGTTCAGTATGAATTTTCAATAGATGACTATGCGATAAGAAAGCAGCAATTCAGATGCAATTATATAAACAGTAAGATCAGCCTGGAATTAGCCTGGAGAGTATAAAGCGCGCACAGAGCTTGTGCTGGGTCACTGCCTCCCCCAGCTCAAGGCAGAATCAGGTTCCTGTAATAGGGAAGAATTCAGCTGACAAGAGGTTGGTCTTTCCAGACTTGCATTGTTGCAGCTACAGGGTAAACAAGACCGTGACGAAGGGCTTTTGCGAGGGGAAACGGCGGCTGGAAGAGACTGGAGGGTGATGTCCGTGTGTTTGTAGACACTGTCATTTACAGTTTGTAGTTTGGAGGCGATAGAGTAGACCCTGGAATCGTCCCGGAGCTAATCAAAGCTTTGTTCTCGGGATCCCCCAGCAGGTCTGAGAAATGAGGTCAGAACAACAGACAGATAAAGTGGGGATTCATTGATTTGAACTCTTTGCTGATGTTCTTTATTGTAATTTGCTTGAATCTATTATTTAATTCTTGGCAGTGTTCCCATTTCATCATGCCTCTAAGCCAACTGGAAAAAATACAGCGATATGCCTGATATGCACAGCTGTTTCTTTTTCTCTCTTGAACATTTTATAACCTGCTTTCTTTAGAAAATTATTTTTAAAGCAGTGAGATTATTTTAGCATCTCTGGCTAACTTTAGAGCTCATGTTCTCTCACGTATGTCACATTTTCAAATCCTTTAGCTCCTGTTATTTTTCTGTGTTAGCATTTTATCACTTATTAGTGAAAAGTTCCATGTAATATGCTTTAGTGGGGAAAAAATTATTTTCTTAAATGTTTTTAATGGCCTGTTTGCACTTCTGTTTAGTGGTTAGTACTATTTAAATTAGTCTGAGGTTGGAAAGAACTTGTCAGGCTGTTGCTAAAAAAGTTAAGATTACTTGTGGTCTGTGATTATCATAACTGTTCTTGTCAAATTCTGAGAAAAGGCCTGGAAGGAACCTCTAATTATACTTAGGGTTTGCTTTGTTTGTCTGGTTTTTTCCCCCCATCTAGCATGACTCCCTTCTTCGCGATGTCTCTCCTCTTCGGCCTGACTTTTGGTCAAACAGCATCACTTTGTGCTCCTTCTGAGTATATAATCCATGTGGAGAAAAGGGAATGTGCCTACTGCCTGGCCATCAACACCACCATCTGCGCTGGGTTTTGCATGACTCGGGTACGAGGCGTTAACTCTGTTTTAGGCAATTGTTTCTATAATGGCCATCACTGCCAAACAAGTGTCTATTCTCACCGGAAAATTGTGTATAAACGATCCAATGCTAATAGTTTTGGCACAGACAGAAAAATCACACCACCTTCATGATTCCAGGTTAGCTTTTTGTGAAGATATGGATGAGAAATGCCAAGCCTCTGGAATTAGGGAGTTTGTCCCACCAGTGGCATAGCAGAGAACTGACAGCTGCTGTCGCTGCGGGGCCTCTGTAGTCAGTTTGTGGGGTCAGGATGGAACGGGTGAGAAGCAGATTATATTTAGTCAGTCTTATTTAACGTAAATGACTTGGGTAACTTCTACTCCAACTGCTGCTATGACGGCTTGCTGCGGAATCTTGCATGAAGGCACGCCGAACTCTACGCTTGAGCTTCACCATTTGACGTTGTGCTTCAAGTTGCACCGGGGTCAGCAGGCAGCTGATAGAGATTGCAAAGTGCTGTTAGCACTCTGAGCCAAGCAGATTAGTTAAAACCCTAACCTTGCTCAGGTGAAGGTATCTACGGGGCTAGAGAGCCCCAGTCACACGCAGATTGAAAATTACAGATCTGAACAAAAATACACTGGAAATATCAGAGCCAGTCTAAGTGTAAAGAAATTTGCTTTCTGCATATTTGAGACAACATGAAACTAAGTCTTCTGACACTCATATATGTTTCAGTGAAACAATGCATTTATTTTTTCTTTGTAGGACAGCAATGGCAAGAAGCTGCTACTCAAAAGCGCTCTGTCCCAGAACGTGTGCACGTACAAAGAGATGTTCTATCAAACAGCACTGATTCCGGGCTGCCCTCATCACACCGTCCCTTATTATTCCTACCCCGTGGCTGTGAGCTGCAAGTGTGGTAAATGCAACACTGATTACAGTGACTGTGTTCATGAGAGGGTTAGGACAAACTACTGCACTAAGCCACAGAAGCTCTGTAACATGTAACCTTCCAATAGAACGTGGTCCAAATGTACCTCTGCTCACAACTAAGTGAAAATAAAAGTGTATTTCATAACAGGTTTGCAAACTAGTATGCACAAAGTTTTATTCAAACATGCATCACTAGTTACTTCAATTAACTGGATATTCTGTGACATGCACAAGAGCAGTCATAGGGCTGCAGGTTTGTGCTTAGAACCCACCTGTAATTTACTTCGGGGAAGAAGGAGAATAATATAAACTTTTGCTCATAAATCCCAAGTATTTTGTGAAGAGATACTCAGAGACAAAACATCTGATCTATTTCACAGTTAAAAAAAGGCAATGCATCCTCTTAGTATTGAATATTTTAATTAGATTTTGACGTATACTTACAGCCTTCACATTAGCAATGGTATTTTTCCATATATATGTAATATTGCATTTTTTGAGTGTAGTCAACTGGGTCATCACCACCGCTGCGTTCATTAGGCATTTCATGTCTGCACTACTGGAGGAAGCCCTCTCTTTTCCATTGAAGTACGTTGTTTCAAAAACGTGTCTCCCTGTGAGCAATGAAGAATCAATGAAGCTTCAAGTCTTGCTACTCTGCTCTCCACAAGGGAGTATAACGCCATCAAACTTAAACTCAGAAAAAACTCTTTTTGCCCACGCAGGTCAGCTGGTCCCTTGTGAGCTGGGTGCCCCCTGTGTGCTGGGCACTCACAGGTGAGAAGTGCAGGCCCAGGAATAAGGAAATAAATATAAACGAACAAATGTTTCCTGTCCACCCGAGAATTAGCCCTTTCTCACATAGAGGGTGAAAAGATTATGAAATGGTAATATTATTCTTCTTTTGTAGCAGGAATCATAAAGACAAAATAATCTAGTTTGCCATGCCTATTGCATGTAACCTTATTCTCATGCACAGGAGCAAAGTCTGAACGGTAATTTCAGCCGATAGATTCATTACCCAGCTCTAATCCTACACTGCACTGCATCAGTTACAAGAAAAGAAACATCTTTTCTGACCAACAAGATGAGTTTTTAACCTGATTACTAGAGTTTACTCAGATTGAAATGCAAAGCATATAATGACAAACAAGAAATTGTCAGTGTGGAAAACTATCAGATTCCTAGTTAACACTACATTCTGTGTTGTAAACTCATTACTGCAGGCTTTTATAAAATTCTACTAACTTCCATTTTTATATTAAATTTTACATTCAGAAAGGCCATTAAGATGAATCAAAGTACTTAAAACAATTTAATCAAGCTGAAAATCAAAACCATGACATATACAAAACATGAATGATCTAGAATACTAGAAAAGAAATATTCCCATCCGTGGTAAAGAAATAGTAATCTCCTGTCAGCTTAACCAAATTCTCTTGAGTTACCAGGATCAATTTAACCGCGACACCTAAAAATGCTACTGAGATGCAAGGTAACTTTTTTTCTATTTATGCAAATTCATTTTTAGAAATAGGATTGTAGCTCCCAATAAATTAGATATTCCACTCACACTTTCCTTGAAATAGTAAAGGAACCAGAATTCACAGGATACAAATCTGGAAGTTAATTTTCTCAGAAAAATCGTCCTTTCAATTTTGCAGTTTTCATGAATATTCCTGGAATCTGAAACTCTATTCCAAACA
>QJSC01006438.1:9093487-9216105 GCA_003697955.1 Calidris pygmaea
GATCACCTCTCAGGTCCTACTCACCACCCGGTTCCTGACACAGGCCAGGATACCATTGGCCTCCTTGGCCACCTGGACACACTGCTGGCTCCTGTTCCAACACCCCCAATCTCTCAGCAAGGAGCTGCAACACGAATTGAGAAGAATCCAGATTAAGACATTTGGGTTGTGTTAATGCATCTATTTAAATATACACTTACATGCCCGCGGAGCACAAATAGGTGTCCAACTGCAATGCCCTCGGGTCCAGTGACGGTAACGAGGGGGTGATCCCTCGGGGTCAGGTGTTTGTTTGCATTTGCTTTACCTTAATATGCCTTTTCACGTAACTAAGCGATGGATTTGCCGAGAATCCCAACATCCTTACCTCTTCCCAACATCTCTGCTCCGGCGAGGAAGGAGCGGGAAGGGAGGGAGCGCGGAACAGGGGGTCGGCTCCTTGAGGTGGGGGGGGCCCGAGTCAGACACTCTGAGGTAAAGTTGTCCTTCAAACGCCACCGGCCTCTTCGGTACCGGCGCTTCTGTGGCCTCTCCCACCCGGGAGAGGTTCGAAAGCCGGGTCACCCTCCCCCTCCACCTCACGGCCAACCGCCGCCCCACGGCCTGGGGGGAGCCCCAGGGCCGCAGCAGCCTCCCCGGCCGACTCCTGACGGCGGCCCGGTGCTCGGCGGTCGCCACGCTGCGGTGGGTCTGGAGAAGCACAATCCCAGACGAACTAACATGTCGGAAACTGGGGAAGGGGAGCGCTGCCGTCCCGTCCCCCCCCCCCCGCGCCCCGCCGGCTCCGGGACTGACCGGCGGCGGCGGCGGCAGCAGCACCGCCCCAACCGACAGGGGGCGCCACCGCGCGATCCCTCCGCCGGGGGAGGCGGGCCCGCCAGCAGCCGGAGGGGGCGGGGCGGAACCGGGGCCCGCCCCGCGCGCGCGGACCCACTGCTGACGGGCCGCGCCACCGCACCCTCGGGCCGGGCGGCTGCCCCGAGCGGCGGGCGCAGGGACCCGCGGGCGCCGCCGCCCTCCCGCCGCTCCGCCCTCGCCGCCGGACGAGGTGCCGCCCTCGCGCTGGCCGCAGCGCCAGTAGCCAATGCGGAGCGAGCCCCGCCCGCTGCCCCGCCCCCGGTGGGCGGGGCCACTCTGCCGCGCGCGTCCCTGAGGCGAGCCGCGGGCTGGCCCCGGTCAGCGAGGAGAGTGCGGAGGATCGGGGCCTGTTCCCTCACACGGAGCCCGGCGCCGGGGCCGTCACCCCGCCGAGGGGGACGGGCGAGCTCTGGGCAGAACCGCCCCGCGGCCTGCGTTCGTGCCCCGGCCGGAGGAGACCCTCGCTGGGGCGTCGGCCGCCGCCCCACCGGTCTCTGCCGGCGTCGCCGCCGCCGGGTGACGGCCCGGCCCGGTGGCCAGCGGGTGTCCGGAGCGCTGGAATGCAGGTGAGGCAAAGGCAGCCCCGCCGCGGCGGGAGGGCCCGTGGGTCCGGGAGGGAAGGGGAGGCGTCGAGGGGCCGCCCCAGCGTGAAATGGGGGGTGTGGGAGCACTGGGAAGGGCACAGAGACGGGGTCTCGCTGGTAGCCGCTTATTTCAGGTTATTTTTATTAGAAAGTTGTTTTAGATTCAAGACAGAAAAGGTGATAAAACGCCACTTCAGAACACATTAGACTAAAGGGAAGTGAAAGGTGATTTCAGCAACAAAGTTGTGGTTTTTTTTTTTTTCTCTCAAGGAAACCTGCCATAGAGGTAATTCTGCTACAGACTTTGCAGCATAACCCAATAATGCCATTTCTGTCCACAATCGGGATTCGTGCTGTAGAAACAAATATGTTACATTGGAAGTGGTTTGTGTTTTGGGGAACCTAGTGGCTGGAGCACCATTAGAGAGGAAGAAGTAAGATTGAAAAGCTTTATTTATGTTTATTTTCTGTGACCAGCATCTCATGCTATTAATTAGTCGCCTCCAAAGGCTGTAAAATACAGCATTTGAAGGCTTAAGATAACTCAATTTCTTGTTCAATGCATACAAAATATATATATATATATATGAAAGAGGAGACCTTATTGCCATTTTCCAGTATTTAAAGGGTGACTATAAAGAAGATGGAGACTGCTGTTTTACAAGGAGTCAGATGGAAAAGACCAAGGGGTTATGGATACAAGTTACTCCAGGGGAGATTCTGACTGGACAGAAGAGGGAAATTTTTCACGATGAGAACAATCGGCCACTGGAATAATCTCCCCAGGGAAGTGGTAGATTCCCCAACATTGGGACGCTTCTAAGATGCAGTTGGGCAGGGTCAGGGTGCTGGGCTGTCTTTTCTAGACTGTGCTTTCACCAAGAAAGGTTGGACCAGATCATCCTTGAGAATACCTTCCAACCTGGTATTCTATGATTCTCTGAAATATATTTTGCTATAAAACTATCTACCACTTTAAGTATGAAGAAAAGTGACATATGAATCTTCATTGTAGGGATATTACAGGGCTGTGCTTCATCAGCTTCTGGGCAATCTGCAAGATATCAAAACTGGTTGGGGTTTTCCTGTAACAAATGAAGCTCTCACTGAAGTCAGTTACTTAGAAAAATTAGATAAGGGAAATGTGAATAATGATGTTTAGAGATCTCGTAAGGGCATATTTACGTCTTTATGCTTTAGAACAAACACGAGGGATTTGATCTTTTGTCGCTTGCTTCTTAAACAGGTACAAGGGACAGGACTAAATGGGTACTCCTGCTGATTTATGCGACAGTTACTATGTATCTGGTGCATACAAGCATTGGAGTCCGTTAATTAAATCCTGGCGTGCAACTCTGAAGTGTGAACTGTATTTGAGGAAGTTTAGATACTGGTTTGCATTTAGTTACTGTTGAAAAGCTTTCTTATTGAAGGCATATGGTGTAGTTCTTTGGAAATTATTCTGTACTGCTGACAAAGATCAAAGATCTTGCACTTTCAGGAGCTGAAATGAAAGAGCAGCAGCAAAATAAACTGTGGGTGCTATATATCCAGTTTTGATAGTCGTAATCCTGCCTGTGACATTTGAGCATTTAAAAAGGGCTGCTCAAGCTAGTCAGTGGAAATTTGAGTTGTTAACTAGCTGTGATCTAAAAGCAACAGGAAAGAATTCTTACAGTTTTGACAGGGAAAGAACAGCTGCATTTTCTGTCCCTTACTGAGTTACAAAAGACTTTTGGTTATTAAGATGCATAGAAAACTGCAAATATATTATGCACCTCACAACAGCAGGAAACAGCAAAAAAGGCTGTATCTCTGGATTCTGTTAAAGGCACTAGTAGATGCATAACATGTTGATTTCCAGCTTAAATTACACCAATAACTTAGAATAATACCAGTTACTGGTTTAGTTCTCTGTTTCTGATATGCACTGCAGGTATCCCCTATACCTAAATAGCAGTAAACCCTAGGGTATAAGCAGTAATTATGCTCAGAAAAACAAATGCACTGTTCAGAAGATAAAAAAAAAAAAAAACCCAAACCCAAAACACTTCAGCAGAAAGTTAGGTTGTTCGAGTCTGAATTTATAGAAGGTTTCTTTGTACCACTCTTCCCTGTTTTCATAAGGCACTGGCTGGTTTTGTACTTCTGGGGCAGTGGGGTACTGGGGAAGCACCAGAAATTTCTGCAAGCTGCCTTTTTATTCAGTCCATCTCAAAAGCAGGAGTGGGCATCTTCTGACTTACTAAAGAAGCAGTAAACAAATAAAGTAGTAAACTCTGGTCCTATCACTACATTCTGGTGCTACAAAATTGAGGAATTAAAACCAATTATATGTATATATGTTTAAAATAAATAAAATACTGTCATTACAAAGGGGTGTAACAGAAGGAAATAGCTGTATTTGAACTAAATTTCTGTCTCTATAGGGCAATCTTGGAACCTGAACCACTGGCTTCCCTACTGTGCTATTTTTATTGGTTTTCCTGGAAGGCTGTCTTGCTCTCAGTGCCAAAAAGGGCACTATACCCAGGTTTCTTCTTTCTGTCAGTGTTACCTTCTGAGAAAACACCCCAGTTGTATACTGTGCCATTATTTAGAGCAGAACCAGTTGCAGGGAGAGTCTTAGGTGTACCTGGAATCCAGGAAATTGCTTTGGCTGTGTCAGTTGTTTGCTGTGAGAAACTTACTTTGGTGGTTTCAGCTTGAGACCCCCAGTGATTTGCTGCCAGATGGGGGCCTATTTCCTAGTCTGATGTTTGCAGAACGAGGTCCCAGGCCCTACTTTGACATGGCACCTGTAGCTAATCGGCTGCGAACAGTGAGACAAGCCCAACTCTGCTTTGGCGTAGGAGATAATGTCTCTCTGTAGCTGGGCCCGGAGGCTGCTCGGCTGGCAGCGCCTGCTGCAGACCCAGCATTTAGTGCACAGCTCTCAGTGTCACAGCCTGTGGTTGAACAATTTGAACAGAGAGATCTATGTAAAAAAAGGCAGCAAGATGTGTCAATTAAATCGGATACATGAAACAGCAACACCACTTTCAATCCTGAAGTAACAGAAAAGTGATGGGAGTTGGTGTTTCTTTGGGAAATGAGAGATAAATCTCGTGAGAGACGTATATTCCACACAAACACATGCACTAGAATGCACTCATTTCCTGAAATCCCATTCTGTTTCAGTGGAATAAAGACCCCATAACTGGGAAATGCCAAGTCCCATTAGACAGCATGGACTATTTCAATGAGCTGAACTTTTCCCCATCATGTATGGAACAACTGCACCCAAAATCCAAACTAATGATCATCAGAGAAACAGCGCTGCTATGTGGATATTGCTAGCAAAAAGCTGTTCTCTGAAATGATGAATTATCTCAAGTAAGCCAAAAATTAAGAGATTCTGAGCCTTTGTTGTAATTTATTTTCCCCTTCTGGGGACAAGCTTTCTCCCTTCTAGGCTGTTTTAAAAAGAACATTCTCGTATGAATAAATATGACAAATATAAAAATAAAAATATAGAAACAAACTATGTAAACGCAAGCCCTGAGGTATTTCAAGCACACAGTGTAATTTTTATACCTGACATGCAATCTAAAGATGCCAGTAAGAAAATTTACTTTATGGCTCTCTAAAAACGTCCCATCTTTCTTTTCCTGCCTTACACCCGCAAGAAAGGGTGAGAGGTTGAGGTAAGAGCCCCATAGAAGCTGTGATAGTCACAGAAGCAGAAACAGAGGATATTAAAGTGCTGCGTGTCTTTCCCTGACCGTTTTCACTCTTTGGTTGGCTTTTACAGGCCAGTTGGATTTTACAGAGTATCTCACAAAGCTGCTGCTTTTCTGGATGTAGGCTCCACTCCTGCGCCGGCATATATACCATAGAGAGTCTTGCAGGATGAAGGGACTTCTGAAGAAAGATTTAACAGTCCCTTTAACTCCTAGGCTTGTGTGTGTGTGTCTCAGGCTAGCTTGGGAAGCTTAAGCACACTTGGCCCTGCAATTGCTCCCAAATGACTGCGGTCTTCCCACCTCTTTCCCCCTCTTCCTTTAGCCTTGATCTGCTTGGACATGTTTCCTCCCCCAGAGCTTTCTGCATTTTCATGAAGGGTCCAGTCCTAAAAAAAATAATATATCCATTCTCTGCATGACAGTGACGTCAATGGGTCTACTCACATGAATTAAAGTTTGCTGGAGCAGGCCCTGAGGCAGTAAGTTAAGTCCAATTTTATTAAATTCTACTGTGTTTGGGCTTTGAAAAGAAGAGTTACAAAATTAATCATAGGTCTTACTTCTTAAAATGGCATTTGTTCCTCTGCTAATTCTTTGTAAACAGGGGCTCGATATGAAAGGATCTCAGGGGTTGTATTCCTATGGGTGTGTGTACATTCTTGCACAGTGAGACTCTGGAATAATATGCATGCAAACATGCACACACAACATATTCCATTTGCACATACTTACCCTGCATATACAGGTACCTGCTCACATGCATGTGCTTACACAATGTCTACAGATGTGTAAACTCATAGTTGCACATATACAAACTAAAAATCACATTAGTCTTAGATGCACCTTTGCTTTTTTCGTTAAAAAGGACATTTTAAAACCCTTGTTTTGTTCACTTTGGTTTTACTGTAACTAATACAATTCACCTGCTCATCTAATGGGATATTTTCCTCTCAGTATGTTAAAACACTAATTAAAATGCATTACAATTATTAAATTGGGTAGAAGAGGACTTCTTGTGAAGCTTAGTCTGGAACTCCTGGGACAGAGTTGTGCAGTGAGAGTTTTAGATCATGTCTCTTGTGTTACGGATCGCACAGCACAGAACCATGCTGAATATCATGCCAAAGATCTAGAAGAGAAGGGATGCAATTTAGGGATCCACTTACAAAACAGTTATAAAATAGTCTGTATATCAGAACAATTTGAAGGTTCTTATGGCAGAGTAGCAAGTGACTCCTTCCATCTACAAACCCCAAGACATTAGACAGCTAATATAAAAGAGATTTCACTGATACTCAAAGCCAAGGTTTTATCTGTTTACACTAATTTCACTGTTCTTTGTTTTAAATGTTAAGGCAAGCGTGGTAGCCCCAAACATTAATATCGTGAACGTAAATTTCACTGACATTGATAATTGTGACTGTATTATGCCTAGTATTGCACCAGAAGGTTCTGAGTTTCAGAATGCTTCTATATGGAATATTGTATAGACATTTGAATAAGAGCAGAGCACGATCCCAGAGGAACCAGGTGTCTGGAACTGGTGCTGAGCACAGTGGCTTTGCAGAGAAAGCTAAGCTCTACTCAAGACCAAGACTATGCGTTAAATATAAAACTCTATTCATGTTAGGGAATTGGTTAACTAGAGGGAATGTTAGAAGCAGAGAACAGTGGGGGCTGCCAGAGTCTTCAGAAATTTCTCTTTTTTGCCACAGGTTGATTCTCTATAGCAGTTAGCGGCTACCTCCTGATGCTTCACTGCTAATGACGGGAGAGACGCAATACTATCAGGCAGTTAAACCACTGAGTTCATATCCCCTCCCCACACACCTCCCTAAGGAAGGAGATAGCTGACCAGTCATACCCCATGAAGGGTCAGAAACAAGCACAGAAACATCTACAGACATGTTTCTGCTGCTTAAAAGGTTATAATTTCATAACTTCCGCTGTATCTGAGGTGGGAAGCCATATAAGAGATGTTTGTACGTCTAGTGTATCTTTATTGAGCAGAGAGGTTATTGGAATTCTGTTGCACCCATGTTGCTTTGCTGTATTTTTGAGTACCCTTTCATGTTTTATACAAATCATAGGATTGTTTAGTCCCTTTTCCCCACACCATGGTTTCTGTTACATACGTAAACCCTTCATCTGCTTTTAAGTGTCCACCTAAGTCTACAAACTTCCTGCTCTTCAGAGCAGTGGATTTCTTTACTAATATTCTGGCTCCTCATACTTCTTCAGAAGTATGCTGTGGGTTTCTGAATCTGAAGAGAGTCATGGCACACACGTGATGGAAAGTGCTTTCTGTGAAAGCCTCTGTTTGACACAGACTTCCCACTCCTGCCATATCCTTGCAGCAGGGTGACATCTATTGGTGACAGCTCTTGTTGTGAAGGAGCAGACCTTGGGAATACAGCAATGCACACTTGAGGGAGGTGGACTGTAAGAAAAGCTACCTATGCTTTGATGACACAATTCAATGAAAGAGCTACCTCTAACTAGGTGCTATGTGTTTAGGAAAGAAATACTGTCCTGAAAACTATGCAGTTTAAATCCTGTTCCTTTAACAAAATACATACTGATCACTGGATCTGTGACCTAGAAAATCTGTTTATCCTTCACATTGAACCAATGCTACAGCCAGAATTTTCCTGGAAAGCCATTTCTATACAAAGGGTAGGTACTCTCTATTCCTTATGAAATCTAAGGAATGGGTCCTCAAAGGGCCTAAAGCATCAGTCTGCAGCTCTCTTGGAATAGATGAAATGCTGCTACAGCCTTTTGCCTTTCGGATTGGTTCACGTGAACTCCACTTTCCTACTATTACAACAAAATAAGATTACCATTGGCTACTTTGGACACTAAGAACACAAAATAAACTGGTAAACCAAAGTCACACAAGTCTGCTTGCGCCAATGTGGGCGATTCCCCGAGAGAAGACACACTGAAAGTGGTAAGAATAGCTGCACCTTTGAGGAATGTCACCAGTTGCTGCAAAACGCCTTCCACAAAGCTTTGACTAAGGGGCAAGGTACTGGGCTCAAATATAGATTGAAGAGAGAGAACGTGGATTTACTCACTGTGGTGCCAGCAATTGCAATTCCAACAATTCCAACTAAATGCAGATTAGCATCAATTATGTTCTGGATTTCAACCAGGCAGTTCTATTTAAAACAAAATGGAAAGATTTTTACTCCTAAAAAAATATACTCCAACCAACTCTGCCAGATGTTCTCACTAAGCAACACAGAAACCTGAAAAATATATTGCAGTCACTGTCCTAATTCTTGTGTCTATGCTTTTTCTTTTGTTGGACAATTTTCACAGCATATTCCCTTTCCCACTGAGACATCTGTACATCTTGCCTGTCCACGCTGACACATACAAGTCATTTGCTTACAATCAGTTTTCCGTAAATTTAAAATGATCAGCCTTTATATGATAGGCCATGCTAAATTAGGAAGTTTGGCCCTTTATTGTTGACTTTGTACTCACAAGCAGATTCCACAAACGACAGAAATAACGGTATCTCTCTTAACACCAATGAAGTTTCTAGTCAGGAGTCCCCATGTGTGATTAAGGCAGGCACTTGCCAAAAATTCAACCTTCACGGGGCTTTTCATTTAGGACTCCTGTTCTGCTAAATCCTTCCCACTTTTCTTTTCAGAAGATGCAATATTGTCTCATATGGAATGCTACAAGCGGGCTTCAGAAATGAGGGCTGCGTGTATTCAGTATGATCTCCAACTTAGTTCTGCCTCCACTCTGCTCTATTTCATATGGATTTTCATGCCGGAATTTGCAAGGTAAAAAGGAAGTTCTTCCTTTCTTTTACTCCTAGAATGTCTCCAATTTTACTAAACAATTGCCATGAAAAAGAGATTAAAATAACCAGAACAGAGGACACTTGCCTTCTTGGTATTCTCTGGACAGGGTAATCCAATTTGTTGTTCCATATTACCTTTACCGCAGCATTGGAGCTAAATGAGAGAGAGAGAGATGGAGAATCAAAGAAGGGGAAACCATAAACTTCCTTCATACTGAAAGTGAGACAATGAATAACTACAAAAAGAAACAATACAGATCAAGTCATAAATTTATTCCCTGTATTAACTGCTACCTCTGGTAGAGTTCCAACTGCATGGGCCAGAATTCTCAAAAATCAGTTTCAACTGTCTGAAGCCATAGAAAACACGTAAATTTGTATTAACAACAACATCCAGAGGTGATTTCTATCACAGTATCTCAAAACAAAGCAAACAAGTGGATTTTGGAAAAGCAGATCTGTGGCTTATGAGGAAACAGGAGTTGTTAGAGGGAGAAAGCAGTTAAGTTCAAAAAGCGCATAGAGAATTACGGACAACATGCAAAAGCTACAACAGAGAATGCTAGACTCTTTATTTCTGACAAAACAGTGCTGGGTTTGGAGACAGTAATAAATCAGAGTGTTTCAGAGGGTTTGTTTTTCCTGTTTGCTTAGCTCCCACAAAATGCTTGGAATTCCTTTTGGGGTCAGAAATAACAGCTATGGGAGAAGGACAAAAGGGTCTGAGGTTGTGAAATGTTTCTTCTAAAGAACGTGGGAATACTGTAAGGAGCAACAAAGCTTGGGCTTGATCTCTGTGGGAGGCAGTGTAGATACAGGATGGACACAAATAGGACTCGAGAAGTCACAGGTTCTAATTCTGATTCACACACTAACTTTCTGGGTGGCCTGAACTGAGTCACGCATGTGCTTTTGGTTCTTTACCTACTTGGTTTAGACAGTGACAGGATCTGCCATATTTTAAGTCCTGGGACATGGGTCACATTTTTTTCTCTGACAAATGCAGAGAGATTCAGACCTTTCCACCTCTCATTGCATTTGTGAGTATTTATTCTTGGATTTTAATATCCAAAAGGGCCCTAATTGTCTTATCTCCTGCTCAACAAAGACCAGAAGCATCAGCTGAAATTTAAAAGCCTGGCTGTTTTCACTTTCAAAGGTAGGGATCACCTGGGATCTGAAAACCAGAATTCTGACAGACCCATCAGGAAACCAGGTTGTGAACCTCTGGCTCCATTTTAAGTAACAGTTCTATTCTTTCATACCTCAGTGGGAAGCATTCTCAATTTTAAAGGGTAATGTGACAGTACAGTGGTAGTGCAAGGTATTAAAGCTCAGGAGGACTACTCACAGCTGAGTGGTAGTGATAGATAGTGCTGTTGACCTTCCCCACTGGGTTTTTCATATAGTCATCGTAAACGTCTTCATAGATTTTCTGGGCTTCCTGTATTGCCTGCAGAAATCAGACTTCCAAGTGAGTGGCAAGTAAGTCTTACCCCACATCCAGTGCAGGCTTCTAGCTTGTGTCATCAACCTCCAGAGCAGAAAATTACGCCTTGTAAACTGAGGTACTGTGATTGGAAAGACAGGAGGTTTTGTGGCCTGATGGCATTCAGAGGAACAATTCATGGATCAGAACACATTGAATTTGTTTGCCCTTTTCCCAAGCAATACCCTCTTACATAGTTCTACTTGATGTTCCTTCTAGATGTAAGGCTGAAACACACCTACAGATTTTAATAGAGAGGGGCAAAACCTGCTTCCCATTCTGGACTTGACATAACATAAGCTGTCATTGACTCCAGATAAGAATGTCAGAGAGTCTTCCTGGGAAAAGTCTCCTGGAGAGTCTTCCTATGCAAGGGGGGGTCAGTTGGCATTGGAATCCATAGCTGCCCTGCCATTATTACATTAGAAGTTGTTGCTACTTACCACTTTCTTGCCTATAAAGGCAAATACTCCAGCAGTGACCTCAGCTGCAAATATCACCAACAAGCAGGCAAAGAACTGCAGAGGAAGAAGAGAATCTTAGATTAATATACTTTGCCCAATTCTGCTTTATATGGACTGCCAGCCAACCCCTCATCCTTGCCCAGGCCTCAGCAGCCCACACACTAACTGAAAGAAAGCTGGTCCGTAACAATGATGTCAAGTCCGATTTGTTGTAATATTGAAACAAAGGTGGAAATGGCAAAGATATGTCTCAGATGGTAGCTTCAGAAAAGACAGAAGGTAATTCCAGGCAATATATCACATTAGACAAGCAATGGAACTTCTTCATGTATGAAAGCTCTGCAATATCAGGGTGGCTGGAGATGCTGGGTTAGCCAGTAAAAGGACTTAGGACATTTCACGTCTTGGACAGCGAAGATCTTTCCACTAATGACACAAAGCATAGGCTTTTGAATTATTTTCCTGTGTAGCCCAGGCCCTTGAAACCTTTTACTTACTGATCCAATTAAGCACTGAGATTCCCGCGCTGCTCCACAGCACCCAAAAAATCCAACTGTGGTCATGAGAGCCCCTGTTCCCACCAATACATAGAGTCCTATGAAAAATCAGAATCAGACAAGAATTTAAGAAGGTTTCTTCTCCCAAAGTCTGGTACCTATTTTGTAAAACCCACACGTTTCTAAGTAACAATGGTCTCTGGCTCTCACAAAGGACACTTGTTACACAGAAAAGTTGCTCTCACCACAAAAGGAGACCAATGACTTATTCAGAATTCTTGGAGATTCTCGTGATGACAAGAATATTCCAGTGTCATTACTTTACATATTTTTCCTCCAACATACTGATGCAAGTGTCAGAATATGAGATATCATCAGCTCTTAAAGGCTACTGTTCTTAGTGCATTACGATTTGGAGAGGAGCTGTCTGAAAATGGAAAGAGTCATGGAACCAGACAAATCACATGAGATACTAAAAGGTGATTCTGTGTGAATGGAGTAGAGTGTCTAAGCCTTAGAGGCCAAGACCCTTGCATGCAAGGCCTACAAACAGCATCTCATGATGCAGGCTGCCCTCATCTGAAGTGCAGGAATCTCTCCCACCACTTTATTTCAATAGGCGGAATCAGAGTGGCTCTGCAGCAGCTGGTGGCAACACTGCATTGCCTTCATGTGCTGGACATTCACAGTTAAGAGTTATGCAGTTACTGAATCATTAAGGGCTTGAGGCCACAGGCACTAGGAGTTACACGTGTGAAGGCAAATTTAATGACATAAAGAAAGAACAGCAAATAGTGGATCATCAGGCTAAACACATTAAGAGGATAATGAAGCAATCTGGGGATGACACTGCAAGAAAGACCAAGGCCTGAGACAAGTACAAAACATTGGAGCTGTCAGTATAGCCCCATCCATAGAACCCTAGTTAAGTTCAGAACTTGACAGGACAAAAACTGCAGAGGTAAGGGGAACAGCATTCATCTCTGCCACCTGTAAAACTGCTAGAAATACTCACATTCAACAGGCTTTTTTTTGGGGGGGGGGGGGGAATGGGCTTTATCTAGGACAAAAGGAAACCAGAACACAGATTTTTTTTCTTTCCTCATTTGTAAATTTACATGCTTGATCTTTTCTTAGGCCACGTGTCCCTTCATGTGCTGTGTCAGTTCCCATCACATCACAACAACTGTGCTTGTGCCTGTTTGTCTCTGGGTACCGTGTCAGCCGAGGTACAGCAGGCTCAGTGTGCTGCCTTGTCGTTCTAGTCTCTGTCTTGCCCAGGCACGGTGGAGAACGTGCAGAAATGGGCAATGCCAAGCCAGGGCAGGAAAACCAGCTTCCTTTTCCTCCTGCTGTTCTAAAGGGACGGTGGAGCTACAGACTGCACACGCTAGAGGGCACAGCGAGCCTTGCTCCCAGCTTTGACTATGTAAACTTTTAATGAGAACACTTAGTATTGTCCATTACCGATTTAAAATCTGACCCAAACCTGTAGGGTTAACAGCTGCTGGCAATTACTGCTACTAGGCCTGGTGTAACCTAGACTAGAAAGACTTAAAAATGACAGTTTGGAATAATATGAAAAAACAATCAATCAATATATGAGTGCAGAGCATCTGGCTGCTCTGCCGCACAGATGCAGCCCGCTTGGAGAAGGCAAGCTCCTGCCTGCTGCCCATCACTGCCCAGTCACTCTGTATTGGCCAGATATCTATCCCAGCTATCGCGATCCTTCTTGCCCCAGTACCTTTCTTATGCCAAGGGTTGCTGCTGAAGAACATCTTCTGCTCAATAGCAACAACTGTAATTAATATGGCTTTGCCAGGTCTGTGATGCCAGATATGTGGGATTTGCTGCTGATCATGCTGACAGTTCATATTCTGCACTTTCTAGATTTTTAATATTCAGCATCTTGTGACTTGCTAGGACTGAGCATCCTTCAAGCCAACACTTGTTCATTCCCAACACAGTAGCTTTTACTGAGGGATACACAGAGATATATATGGCTCAGGAGCAAAAGTCAGCGCCTCATGGAAAATGACTTGAGAAAGACAAAAAACTTCTCTCAGGTGCAGAAGCTGCTGTTCAACTGCCAAACACCAAAATTACCATTTTCTGAGATCTCCATGGTAACAAACGGACTGTAATTACAAAGATGTTTCCTGGACCCTTTTCTGCTGTCACTCCCTAATCCAGTCCCTGTATTTGCTTATTGACAACAGCAGAGAGACTTTTTGATCAAGAAGGCTGGAAAGAAGTCCTCCTATTTCTTTTTGTTGCTTCCAGCTAGCAAAGACAAAGCTCTCCAAGGCTCAGGGGTGAGACCACTTTCAGGAATTTGGGTTTGCTTTTGTCTGAGAAACAGACTTAACATTTCACTCGCATGACTCACAGCTAAACCGCTACCTCAATCAGAACTTCCCTTTTAAGGCGTGTTACAGGAAGAACTCACATCACTCACTAAACAAAGCTGAGCTTGCCTCTGGCCCCATGGCTGAGCCAGCCAGGAGTTTAAAAACACCTTCTTCCATCTTCTGTTCAGGAGAGTTCATTCCAGGCTTTGTCCTTTCTCAGCCTGGGACTAGTAGTTGCTGATACTGGGAACGCTATTTCTAGATGGAAAAAAAATGACGACACTTAAAAAAAATTCCACAAAGCTAAAATCGTTTTTACTTGCCTGCTATATACACACATATGTAATCTTTCACACAGGAATGAGACACTTAAAGAGTAGCTTGAAAAAAATTCAAAGGTACCAGGTTACTTCTCATCTTGCACTGTGAGGTTTCCTACCACCCAGATCCAGGTATGCTCAACTGGAAGATGATTTCCAGGGAGGGTATCAAAGCAATAGATTCAGAAACATCCTAGATGGTGTAGGAGCTCGTATTTCTTTTCCTAGTGGGCTATAGGCAGCAATACAGGCATGTTTCTGTTACCTACAGACATCACGCACCAATAGCCATCAAGTTAGCAATAGTATCATGTGTCAGAACTAACTAAGCTTTACTAAGCCCAGTTCCTTTTGAAAAAGCAGGATGGAAAGCAAAGCCTTAATCAGCTTCTATTCATAAGTGCTTCCATTGTAAAATACAAAGCCTTGGCATGGCTTCCAATTTGGCATCTACTGCACAGCCAAGAACAAAAAATACACTTAGTTTATAGTCACAAAATGGAAAACATTTGATAGCTAGAAACTCTGACACAAAAAGCTTCACCACAGCATGGCAAAAGAAATGAACGAGTCAGATCAAGGCAGAGAGCTTGCTTCAGCGAAGTTTTAAGAAGACTACCTAGCTGCAGCTTTTTGTGCAACAGAAGTAAAAAAGTACAAGGTAGAAAGGAAGCAAATGTCTGTGGCCCGTGTGAAATTTTATCTCTTGGCTCTTGTTGCCTCCGTTCATTTCCTGATTCCTAGTTTTGTCACTTTGATCTGCGTTTGCTAGTGAAGAGGAGAGAAGGTTTGAAAACTAACTAGTCTCCAAGTTTGTCGGCAGCAGGCAGCCTGCACAGGAGCAGACAAGAGATGAAGAGGGAATCCTGAGAACAGGCATGCTGCTGTGGCACTGAGGAGGGCAAACACCAGGCCTAATGGCAGGAACCTCTCATCTATATGACTGCCTACAACTCAGGAACAGTTATTGCACCTGCACAAAGGACCCCCGAGTCACTCTCAGCCCCTGCATGCCAAGGGATGAACGGGCACATTCCAAAGAATTAAAAGCCATGGGCAAAATGCATCAGAAAATTGGCTGATCTGAGCAGATGCAGCCAGGACAGTGACGACTGTGAGGGGCTGTGGACGAAATATCTCACGGAAACACACATATTTTTATAAGCTGTGAAGAGAAACTAACACTTCTGCTTTTAGCAGTAAGGCAAGAGAGAGAACACATAGTAACAAATTGATTTCCTTTCTGGCTAAAAAATAGTGAAGAGGTGGGGAAACCCCATACTTCAGCTGTATTTTCATTTTGCAAAGAAAAAATTTGTATAGCAGTAAAGCAGCAGCTTTTCTATATACTTGATTTTTTGATTCATCCCATGGGTAAAATCATTATTTCCTGGAAGGAAAACGTCTGATGGGGACATTCCCTGTGAGAATTCAACAGGAGAGAGTCCCATTTTCTAGCAGACTCTGCTTTGCAATTACAAGGGGAATTAAAGTTACCTGGCAATCTCAGAGCAATGTATGGCTGCCAATAGTGAAAAATGGCAAACCCACAACTCAGCAGAGATCTCTAGATTGGCATCTGTGTTTATGGCACAGAATTCTTCCATAAGATACCGTTTCCTCAGAGTCTGAGCACAGTGGATCTGCAAGTGTGAAGAAGCATCTCAAGAAAGATAAAGGGTATTCTGTGTGTCATTTCTGGATGAGTGAAACCTTTGTAATTAGCAGTGGATACAGACTTTAATTGCTTTGACAAAGTAGAAGGATGGAATGTTATAGCTGCTGACTGCAATATGTCTTTATGTGTGTCAAGAGTGAGGGAGGGATCAGCACTGTTTTTAGAAAAATTATGAGTGAAATCTGCAGGACGTGTTCTTTGTTCCTTAGAGCAATTTAAAAAAGCTCTCAGGGTAACATGCAAATGTATGCATAACTAATCTGAAAGGAAATGTCACCAGCTCTTTAGTCTGTCATATGGCATGTGGACAGAGTAACAGCTGTGTCCTCGGCACCAGGTCCCTCTGTGCTCCCATTGCAGAAGTGTGCACTACCACTCTTCATGAGCAGAAAGGGACCACAACACAAACCAGGCACGTGGGAAATTACTAATGTGAACATTGAAACCATTCTTATTTCACACCGTTCAGCTGCCTAGGCTAGTAGAGATCTGATTTCATAGTCTGGAATAAAACCCACTCCCAGAGTTGAGTTGTTTTTTTTTTTTTTTGGTATGTGTTTGTTTTGTTTTTCAAAAATCTTAGCGATGGCTTTGAGATGCAAATCCTGTCTAGAGCCTACTGCAGAGAGCAGGAGCAGACAAATGCACTCTGTCTCTCTGTCTGGCTTTATTTCACATGGGTTTCTTGTTTACCTGGCTGCTATGGTCACTTTCCATTTTAAATAATCTTACTTTTTCTTTTTTGGGCTGAGTAACTAACACGCAACAAACCGCCAACTGTTCATACACCACCGAGAAAACAAGCAGCTCTGTTGGTGTAAGGGATCCAGAGGCAGTGATGACAGGAGTCCTAGAACCCAGACCTGACTCAAAGAGATTTTCCTGGGGTTGCATGTGTGCTACAGCCTGGGAGGCTGATGTGCTCCTCCACAGAAGGACTGAGGCTCTCAAGCCCTCAGTAGAGCACCAAGGCACAGGTAGTGCAAATGCACTATTGGAAAGGATGAGAAACACATATAGGAGTTGCAAATAACAGACTGTTGTGTATGTTGCACATGGTGGCAAAATCACTTTCTGAAACAGGCTTGTTACTAGAGATTACCATTTTTGTGTTAATAGATTTTTAGTATATTTATCTATAAAACACATTTACAAAACCAGAGAGAGAGGCAGAGTCCTCTGAAAGATGATGATTTTCTGGAGAATTGGAACTTACCCTTAATTTGAGCATAGTGCACAGACATAATTACGTGTCTTGTGTGAATTCAACAGGTATTTCATGGTTAATCTTCCTGGAACCAGAAAAGCATTACAGATAGCCAGTTTGTAGGCTTCTCCTGATACACAAATCCTGAATTTCAATTTAAAAGCAACCTCACTGTAATAACCTTGGGGTTATTCAGCCTGGAGAAGAGGAGGCTGAGGGGAGACCTTATTGCTCTCTACAACTACCTGAAAGGAGGGTGTAGAGAGGTGGGGGTCGGTCTCTTCTCCCAAGTCACAGGCGACAGGACCAGGGGAAACGGCCTCAAGTTACGCCAGGGGAGGTTCAGGCTGGGTATTAGGAAAAAATTTTTCACCAAAAGGGTTATCAGCCATTGGACTGGGCTGCCCAGGGAGGTGGTTGAGCCCCCATCCCTGGAGGTGTTCAAAAGACGGGTTGATGTAGTGCTGGGAGATATGGTTTAGTGATGGTGTTGCTCATTGTTTGTTGTGTGGGTGTCTGTTTTTGTCAAAGTTAGGTTGACGGTTGGACAAGATGATCTTTAAGGTCCCTTCCAACCTAGAAGATTCTGTGATTCTGTAATGTAACATTCCTGTCCACTGCCTCCCCCATCCTACAGAATACCAGTACTTGTTACAAATCTTGTTCACGTGGATCTCACAACCCTAAATAATTATATCCCAAATTCCCATAAGCCAAGCTATGCCAGCTATTACCTTCTCAGTAGCCTCCATGGCTCTGTCAATTTCTGCTTCTCCCTGTACCAAACCTCACCCCAGTCAGATATAATCCACATACCTGTGTTACGTGGATCTGCACTATCATGGTTGAACATCACTGAATCCTGTGGCAATGGATTCTACAATTTAATGACATGAATAGTGTGAAAAACTTCCTACTGTGGAAGTTGTTTATAGTGCATTGTATGATAATGCTCTCGTCAAACTTCTTAGTACTTTTTATAGTTTTATTACATCCTTTTTGACCAGGACCACATACAGCATTCAAGACACTGAGTGGACTGGAGATTTACACAACGACATTAAAATTTCTCAGTGGGATTCTCATTTCCTTCTGAAATTTATATGCCTTTTTGACTGCAACTGAGCAAGGCACTTTTGTCAAGAGCAACTGACAGTGAGTCTAAGATCAGCTTCCTGTGTGGTGGTTATAGCTAATTAAAGTCTGTCAGCATTTATACTGCATAGATTATGTTATCACTTGTGTCACTTTTCTTTACTGATACTGTATTTTATCTGAGTTTTTAATAGTCATTTGATATTCTGAAATCCTCTCACGATTCTCTGTAATCCACTCTACATTAGGATACCCCCAAATAATCATGTGTATATGTATGTATTTCCATGCAGATACCAACAACAGTTACACACTTCTAATACTTAAATGCCCAGGCTCTGAACCACGCCAAACACAAAACAGCATATGGCCATAACACATTCACAGAAACCTGCAGCCCCCACAGCAGCAGAAGTCAGGACTCTGCAGATGGCTGTCTTGACCCACCCAAGTGCTGGAACAAAACAAGCCAACTCTGCCAAAACCCTCTCTGTAGATACTTTTGAAGTGACACACCCCAAAAAGGAGCTATGGGCTTTTTTGTTGAGTTTTATTTTTTCCAGCAGACAAAATGCTTTGCTTTTAATGGCTTCATAGGGCACAATCCCATTGTATTTCCAGCACTGTCAGAACGAAACACGACAACACAGGACATTCCCCTTGAGAAACAACAGGTTATCTTGGTTTGGTTCTTTTTCTAGAAACCATTTTAGAGACTGGCATCCAGCACAGAGTTAGTCCCTTCAAAGAGAGTTATGTACGAAGAACAAAGCATGTAACTGAAAAAACCTGAGCATTCCTGCAGGTTAGTGTGCTGCTACAGCAAGAGGAAACTTCTTGAAGTCTTTTTACTTCATGCAGGACCAGTGACAGGTTTATACCCAGTCACCTGGGTCACTTGCTCCAGGTGGCTCTTTCTGTAAAAGCAGAAGTGCTGAGCCCACGTTCCCGTGCACGGGCAGCCTGGCCAGAATCAGACACAGCCCCTTGGTCGCCCACCGAGGCTGAGGGAGAACCCAGCACTCACAGCGATGCAACCAGGGTGCAGGGACCCGGGGGTGCAGCTGCCCAGAGGAAGGAGATGAGGGAGGGATAAAGGAGGAAATGGCGTAACTGTTGGTTCAACTGTTGCTGCTGTGAGGAACTGGCAAGCTGTTAGATAGCTACACAGAGAGAGCAGGGTGGGAGAAAGGTTTACCAGGAGGACAGTTAAACAGGCAAAAAGCTCAAAGTGCATTATTGTGCTTAAGTGATTAATTAAAAAAAAAAAAGCCTCCTGAATCTCAGCAAATATTGCTGAGATTTGCAATATATTGCAAATAAAAAACAATCAGCCTGAGGTAGGTAGATTATTCCGTTAGGCTTAACTAGGTTGTTTTGTCAGAATTCTAACTTTGTGGTGGCCTTTCTTTTACTCTGCCAGAGGGGATACTGACTCTTAGGAACTGTTTGCTAGGTTTTATGATCCAGCACAGACACTGAGGACTTTTGAACAACTTTCATTTTGAGTAAGGTTTTTTTTGGGGGGTGGTAGTAGATTTCCAGTAGCAGGTAGCAGATTTCTAGTGCAGCAGCTTTCATTTTCCACTCAGGGCCACTAACAGCCTTTTCTAAATATCCTGGTTTGAGAATGACGCTAAACCGCTCTTCCTCAACCGCTGAAGAGGGGACTTGCACAGAAGATGATAGGAAGAAAGACAAGTTCATTGCTTGAGTCTTAAGTACAGACTAAAGCCCCTACAATACGCATGATGGCAGGACCATTTGATGCTCCTCTTGTGGTATTACATCTCTACACAGAGGCTCCTTTGCCAGTAGCTCTCCTTTTAAAGGCTGATAAGGTTTGAGAGGTTATGGATTTTGGAGAGAAAATACTGTTGACTAAGGGTATAGTGCTTGACTCCAAAATACATGAATAGAACTATAACAAAATGAGACACAGGAGCAAAGCATTGCAGTTTACATGGATTTAACTGCTGGCCAACTCTTGTTTGTATGGGCACCCCCTACTATGGAGAAAAACTACTAATATCCTTCAACTCCAGACATGACTTCATATCCTAAGGCATGCACCATCTAGCTGTACCTTTCAAAGCCAGAATGATCACTCGTGCTCTCACAGACCCCAAGAAATAGCCACAGCCACCCTGAAGCTTTTATCTACAGCTGGTTTGGCCCTGATGAATGCCTGGACCACAGACTGGATCACAGAACTGGAGCAAAGAGGATGTAACATAGCACACAGTTTGTGAGCTCCGGCTGTGCAGGAGAAGCGATGCTTCAGTACTGCCAGTTATGAGAAAGAGTCATCCATACTGATTCACATTCATCAGTCTTTGTTACCATTCCTGAGAGGGCTTGTTGAGAACATACACTCCATTTTTATTGCTACTGGCAGTGATGTGACCATCTGCACTTCATTTTTTAGGGATACAGAGAGTTTGTCCTCCATGTTGCCCAAGGAACCAGAAGAGACTTTCCTCTTCATCCACCAAAAGCCAAGAGGGGAGAATAGGTGTCTTGAGCTGACCCTTAACAAGTTCCTGTGTTGGTTTTTACTTCACGAATGCTCAACTTGCACTGAGCAGGCACTTTGTCTTTGCTTCTGTGCTTTAGGTATTTTTAAATTTAAGAACAACACTACTACAGAGAATTAATTAAGGACCAATTAATTATGAGACAGCAATGCTGACATCTTGGGTTCACACAAGCATCTCTCTTTTCCTTCTGGTTGCTGCAGACTTTGCTGCCCAGTAAAAACCTCGCCAGAGTCTTGGTACAGGAGCCTCAAGAAGGATGAGCCATCTGAGGGAATTCTTTATTCTACAGATCTTTTCCTCATTTGGTCAGGACAGCATCACAGGCAACTCAGATAAAAGCAGTAACTAACCAGCTAATGACCTTTGCTGAAATTATCTTTTTTCTTTCTTTCTTTCTTTTTTTTTTTTTTCTCTCTAGTACAGCTAAGAGAGGAATATATGAAATCCACCAGAGCTGAACTGCAATAGAACAGGAAAGCTACAGTTTTGCCTCAGCACTTGAAGCACAGGCACAAAAGACATACTGTGAGATGGAGTAACATAAAAATACTGTCATGCCTGCTACTGCAGTGGGAACTCCAGAAGTTGGGGAGCTGCAGAAAGAGGATGTACAATTTTAGGAGGCTGCTCCAGTGTAAGACACATCTGGCAAAAAGGACGGAGACTGCATGGGTCAAAGAGTTCCAATTCCAACCTTTTATGCTGTAGGTGAAAAAACTGTAAGCTGCAGCGAGGAATATGGATCACGGAACACAAAACCACAAGCAACAGAAAACTAAGAACACGTATGTGCTTGACCTCAGCACTGCTGCCTGTAAGTTGTTCTTAAACCAACAAAAACATTTCAGTGGCTGGAAAAGATGAACAGGCCTGGTTGCCAAGTCATGGCCCGAACTATTCCAGGGGGCAGAAAAGACAGCTGGACTGCTGGTAAAGAACAAGGCTATTTAAGGAGACTCATTCTGGCCTAATGGAAAATGCAAGGATATAATTATCAATTATTTTAAACTAAAACAACATTTCAGATCCAGGAAAAAGAACATCACAAGGAAGTACAAGAGACGAGCTGGTTAGATTCAGCTAGCAGCTCAATCCAGGTACAAAAAGAGCAGAATGTGCTGCTCTTTAGAAGCAAGAAAATGAGATGTTTTCCACAAGAAGGTGATTCTGGACAGTGCTTCAACCTACAAAGCAAACTGAATATAGCTGCAGTGTTGTTCCAAGCACTGACACAAAGCTGATCCGATCACAGGGGGCTTGGGTTATCACAAGCCAACCCCAAAAGTGGTCAGTGGAACACAGCTACAGAAATTATTTTTAAATATATGTATTGCCATATGTTTATATCTCCAAGTCATACCAATGATCTGCTTTCTCTTTCAGCCCCTTGGGCAGCTGCTTCTTGTGTACTGCAAGTGCTCCATATTAAGAATTCCTATGCAGAATTCTGGCTGTCACCCAGAATGCACAAACACAGAGCAAACACACAAAGCCAAATAAACAACACTCTTAGAGTCTCTGTGAGAAGCGACCAAGACTCAACTGTCAAAGGGGACTCGGAGCTAAAACCTCCTAGAGATGTAAAGCTCTTTAGCATGATTATCAAGTGCAGCCTTGTCTACTGCAAAAAAACACTGGTTACTGAACTTACCACCATTCTTTTACCGTTGTCTTAGTCACAGATTGTTAACAGCCTCAGACTAGTGATCTGCCCATCAGATGCTCAGAAGTCACAAGAGCATTTAACATCATTTGTAATGAGGGAGAGCAGCAGATTTTTTTTTTGTTTTGTTTAACAGGAATGCTCTGCTCAGAGCACAATGCCTATTACAAAAAAAGGGCCAAAACTTTGCTTTAGAATTCAGTCAAAGTGCAAGTTTAAAAGAATTCTCAGCATATTTATGTCCTGGTCCTTATTTCTTCCTCTGCTAGCGGTTACAGCACAGAGCTCTATAAATAGGTGTGACAGCCTAATAGTTGAATGTCACGGTATATGATGAAATCTTTATAAGAACATTCCCCAGGACTTCCCAAAATTAACAACTCTGAACAGCTTTTGTAATTCCTACTCAGAACTGAAGCAGATTAAATCTTTGAGAGATTTAAATACACATGCACCAAAGAATATCTTGTTTACACAGGCTGCACTGCAAAGCTGTGAAATGACTGTGGTGCTTATTCACATCACAGGATGTGATACTTTCTAGCTTCCAACAAACCAACAGTACTTGATTTTGAAGGCCAGAACATCCTTCTGTCTTCTTGAATCTCCTGAGTCAAATACAAGTGTTCAAGGCAGAGACGAGTTTCAAGATACAGCATAGGAGACTCAGCAGGTATATGCTGCTGACGTAGCAGCTCAGATGTTAGAGAAAAAGTAAATCATACTTCCTGGCTCTCTGTGTTAGTGGAGCTGCCACCGAGTATTTTACAGTAACCCTCAGGTCCCAATCAAATTTTCATCTGAATGGTTTTATTCAGCCTCATAAAATTCCACAGAAACTTTGCAGGACATAACATTCTACCCATCAGTTCCCACAGAACTATACAGCCAGCTCTGTGCCTCTCTGTGGTTGCATATATTAAAGAAGCTTGGGGTTAGGACCGTGGTGTATCAGAGCCAAGGTTTCCACTAAGAGAATCGTGGCATTTAAAGTAACTACACAGCCCAGGCAGTATTCCTGTGATGGGTAACTGACTGCTTGGGACAGCAGTCAACTTCTGTTCCTGGCCACCCTGTCAGAATGGCTCGATGGACAAGGCAGGACTGGGTAATCATTCACACTTGGCATTTGTAGATGGCAAAAATGTTTCCACCAATTGGGTTTTATTGAGCGAATCCATCTCCAGGGGTGGCATATTAAAACAGAAAAAAACCTGACTCTTCTGGTGTAAAGGCATGTTACAATATGCCGGTGCATAGACAAGTGCAATTGCCGGCCGTCGTAGACAGCTGCTATTTGAGGATGTCTATAGATACGTAGCACAGGGGGCATTTCCAGAAAACCTAACTGGAAATCCTAGGGAGAAAAAAATTTATCTTAAGTGCCTAAAATGACAGATGACCAATGTCATTCAGTGGGCTTGGGGAGCTAGTTGATTCCTGCCCAGGTTGGACAAACAGTTCTTGAGATGACTAAACACTCTTCGTGGTTTTACTTTTCAGCTGTGGAAGGATTTGCTCTGATACTTGAAGTCCCACTGAGTGCATGTGTGTGCAGACACAGGGAGAGCTGGTGGGCAAAAGTCTTACTGCTGCATTGGTATTAAAACATTGAGAAAGTGACGCTGTTTTGTTGCCAGCAGCTGCACAAAAAACTCTGGAAGGATATATTGATGAGCCCCATGTTCCAGGAGTCTTTGACCCATCTCAACTTCTATTCTGATGGTATTAGCACAATTCACTTAGGATATGTGAGGATTGGATCAAATCTGAGAGAAGAGGTCAGTTAGGCCTAAGGAAGTTGATGCCAAGCAGAGAAAGGATGGAAGCCATCATGCACGTGACACACAGCACCAGACTGCCCAGTTTTGTGTAGTTCAGTCCAGGAATTGTTGGCCTTCATATAATTCAATGCATAAGGTGTGTCAGGTGCCCAAGGATGAAACTAAAGCTAAAGGCTACTGTCATCACAGGCACTTTAACTTACCCATGAAGAAATACTCTGGAGACCTTTTGTCTGAAGCAAAGTCTGCCATGACCCCACCAAACCGCAGCCATAGACCAAAGGCAATGACAGCCAGTCCTGCCAGCTGGAAGATAAACAGACCAGTCAATACTTTAGTAACAAGTGGCTGGAGAGCATCAAAGAGGTGTCATGGGCACCTTATGTTTTCTTGAAACCCCACAGCTCAGGATTGCGCTGTCAGAAAATTCAGGAAGCACTTGCCAATGTTTGAAAACAATGAATTCCTGTTATAGTGCAACCTACTTTTTTCTTTCTTTCAGCTCTTCAATGTAGTGGTCCTTCTGAACTTATTTACTTTCAAACCTTGTAAATAAGCTCATTTAGTCATCAACACTTGGCCTGAACTGCAAGGGGGAATGGGGTGGGGGAGTTGCGGAGGGGAAGCGAGTGTCCCTGAGAAGACAGGCGGCAAAGGTGGTGAGAAGCACTCTGCCCTCCTTCCTCCTGCCCCCAGCGCCGCTCTCAGGCTGGCAGTTCACAGGAGGCCACTCAGGGCCGGCTCTGGAGAGAAGATGCTTTTACTGTAAGAAAAGCCCCTTCTGGAGAAGTGCCACGTGATCAGGAGCTAAGCCCTGCTGGCTTGACACACACCCCAAACTTTTAGGACAGAGTAGTTTAGTTGACTTTTTTTCCACTCTCCTAGCTCTTTCAGGGCTGAATAACAGCCTTTCAGGCTGAGAGGTGCCCCCTTTCCCTGTAGTATCACAGGTCCAGCTCCAGGGTCACAGGAGATGTGGTGCTGTAGAGAGACCAGCTGGACCTCTAAATCATCACACCAAACTCCAGGAGACGATCTGCCATTCCAGAACTACTGCTGCCGCTCAGTTTTTAAGAAGGGTTCTGTCTAGAAGCTTACCAGAAAGAGAGGCTTGCATTGTTCTGGGAGATGTGCTGAAGTTAAGTGTGTTTGGGCCAACTATGACAGGGCATTTTTCTGTAAATCACCATGGGATTCCCTACCAGAACTAGGAGAGAAAAGGATTATTACAGTGCACAACATCTGGGATCACAGAAATGACTAATGAACAAGTGATGGATGCTGTCAAATGCAAGGCAAAATTCCCTTTAATGCGAACTAGACTAGATCCTTTCAATATCTGAAGGGAGCTACAGGAGAGCTGGGGAGGGACTCTTTGTCAGGAAGTGCAGTGACAGGACAAGGGGTAATGGTTTTAAACTGGAAGAGGAGAGATTTAGATGAGATACTAGAAAGAAATTCTTTACAGTGAGGGTGGTGAGACACTGGAACAGGTTGCCCAGAGAAGCTGTGGCTGCCCCATCCCTGGAGGGGTTCAAGGTCAGGTTGGATGGGGCTTTGGGCAACCTGGTCTGGTGGGAGGTGTCCCTGCCCAGGGCAGGGGGGTTGGAACTCGATGATCTTTAAGGTCCCTTCCAACCCAAACCATTCTATGATTCTATCAAAAATTAGCGCCAAAGCATGTTGTTTGAGGGGAAAGATCTACAGACAGTGGTCTCAGACCCACCGCATGCCAGACCCATTTACAAGTTCCCAAGGCAATGGCGTGTCCTGGCAGGCAGCGTCAGCATCCCGCGGGACCAGGCATGATGCTCTGTGACACTTCTGATGGTGTTGCTTTTTGTTTGTTGTGTGGGTGTTTATTTTTGTCAAAGTTAGGTTGACGGTTGGACAAGATGATCTTTAAGATCCCTTCCAACCTAGAAGATTCTGTGATTCTGTGTGAGGCCCAGAGCCTGGGTCTGTAGAAACTGCACAACCTGTGCAAGGTTCACACAACACCGGCTGCTGACTGTGCCCTCAGCAGCCTGGCACGGAGCTCTTTAAGTCTCTCCCGTACTGCCTGGCACTTGGTTCATCTGGCACGGCTAACAGCAAGCAGAGAAAGCGGGCAAGGATGTGGGTGAAGAGCCTGGGGTCACAGCTTTCTCACAGAAGTGTCACAGGACAGTGTGAGGGTCTCCTGCCACCCTGCTCATAGCGCAGGAACCACCAGGCTTGGGACTGCCTGAGCCCCCTCCTGTCAGTCCAGGCTTGTAAGAGCCTCTGGTGGCCAGGACGTGTTTGAAATGAATGCCCACAGCCCAGCTGAGGACATGGTTTCTTCCACCTCAGTGAAAATGCAGATAATCGTCACTTTTGTCAAACGACATAACGCAAAGCTTTGTCCTTCTACGGCGTTGCAGCTGCAGCTGGGCAGCACCACTCTGCCCCTGCACAGCAGCACTGTGTACCCGGAGCTCGCAGCGCTGTCACCGAGGGAAAAGCATTTGGTTTAACTGTGTTTCAAGCATAAAAGAGACAAAAGCCCAAAACTGCTTGCTCCAGAGAGGCTGAACAGGATGATTTTGTGACTTCTTTAAAAAAAAAAAAACAACACCCAGTGAATCAGAAAGAAAGAAAAAGACATTTAAGAAGATAACATTGGTAATTGTTTTCCAGTGTGAAAAACTGGAAGACTACTGGAAGGGAGAACACAGTGTGAGGGAAAGAAAGAGAAAAGAAAGCTTGAATTCAATTGTGCCATGAACTGTGAGACTATTAAAAAGGTGCAAGGAGGGGAGAATGGACATAGCATTCTCTGGAGGCTTCTGCAGCAGACGCTATTCGTAGCCACCTTCGGGTCGCTTTCAGCAAAGCAAGTGCAATACGATTCAAGGGCTTTCTCTTAGGATGAACTTGTAAAAGCAGCAGCTGTTGGCTCACTGTTGGAAAGTACATTATTTAAAAGCCTGGTGAACTTGTTGTGGAGGTGTTCCGCTGCCTGGGGTGCTGGGAGAACCTCCCGCAGCCTCCCGCGGTTTGAAATGTTATGTTTGGGCTTTACCGGTTAAGAAAGAAGTTGTTATTTTCTCGGCAATTGTCATCTTACCTCAGGTACCTGTTTTCCCAGGAGAGCTCTGTCTTTACAGAGCACCCGGGAGCAGCGCCGGCCACCCCTGGGGCTGCCCGTCCCGCACCGTTCCCCTTCAGGGACCCCCCCGCCCGCCTCCGCGGGGACCGACGGCGGCCGCGGAGCGGGGGCACCCGCGGCAGGTGCCTCCCGGCGGCTCGGCCCGTCCCGCCCCTTCCCTTCCCTTCCCTTCCCGTCCCGTCCCGTCCCGTCCCGGCGCTCACCCAAAAGGTCAGGTTGAAGATGAACAGCAGGATCTTGATGCAGCGCATCCCCCCGCGCCCCGAGCCCATGGCGGGCGCCGGTTCCCGCAGCGGCTCACGCGGCGGCTCGGCCCGACTCGCCGGCGGCTCCGGGCGGGGCGGGGAGCGGGCGGCGCCGGGAGGCAGGTGCGGGGCTGGGCGCGGCGGGGGCCGGGCCGGGGCGGCGCTGCCCGGGGAGCCCCGCGGACACGGACCCGCCCCGAGAGGCGGCGGGGCGGAGCGGTGCCCGGAGCGGTCCCCGCCGCTCTCTCCTCCGCCCGGACTCGGTGAGGTTCCCCTCGGCCTCCCGGGGCCGTGTCTCCGGTCACCAGTTTAAATTGGGACACTTGAATTTAGCAGATCCTAGAACGCCGGCCCACAAAATGATAAGCAAGATCGGGAGTTTGATGTGCGAAGTCCAACGACAGTAGGAAAAGGACCATTCTCCTTAAAATTAATTTCACCCATACTCATAAACTAAGTTCATTTTCCAGTCAGTAATACTTCCACTTTTGTTCTGAAGATTTGACCAAAAATGCCAACTGTTTCTCGTCTTACATTTTTTTTTCAGCTGCTGTTTTCTTTCACAGTCTTCAGAAAGTGTGAGTCTGAAGCTGCCTGTGCGTGGGTTCTCTTGAGAAGTGGGTTTTCTGTGTTAAACATTTCCTCTCGATGTTTAACAAATAAAGCAGCTATTTCCCATTTTGTGCTGTATTGAAGTAACTGCACAGTTTTACCTATCCAGAGCGTTTCTATGATTAGAATCAATTTTTCCCAAAGTGTGTGTGGAAACCATGCAAAAAGGTGTAGGAAAAGATGCTTGCGTCTCGTTACTTCAAATGCAATTACACTCATCTAATGATGCGGTAAATACAAAAAGATGATGGAGGTGGTTTCTGTTTTCACTCTCTTTTCTGATCGTTTTCAGATACTTTAAAGCCTTGCAGCATTTGGGGAGATTTCTTCCAAATAGTTTACTTGAATTGTAGCAACAGAGTTTTATTAAGAATCTCTTCTTCCATTTGCAGTGAAATACACTTTATTAGGTGGTCGGGTTTTTTTTAAAGAAACGTTCAACCTACCTCATGGCACAAAGGAAACCCTGCAATTTCCCTTTTCTGCTTCAGAGTGACACTGTCTTAGTTGGTATTGACCTACCAGGTCCAATGTATTCCTTCTAAAATAACAGGAACATGAATCTGTTTGAGTAGTTAAAATATCTTAACCACAATGAGATGTACCAAATATTAGGAAAAGATTTCATTATCCCCCAACACATTTGAAGCAATAAAACAAAAAGAGGAAGCAGTTTTGCATCGGCTTATGATGGCAAAATAGGCAGTTTTTGAAAGTCCTTTATCAGGCTTCTCTTTAGAAATTTTCATGGTAATTTTCTCTGAAAGTTTAGGAAGGGAGCATTCAGCCTTCATAAGTCGTAGGTCTTACTACGTAATTCTTGCAGTCAATGAAATCCAGTTGAACTGACTAATTATCAGGAAGGTTTTGCTCTTTCCAGCTCGCAGTTTCAGCTGATGTTACGATCAGTGGCATCAGTTTAAGATTCTGCCCCAGGGGCCTTGGCTTTTCTGGCCATTTGTTGTTGCAGATACATTTATGTTAATATTCCATTGCTTCCAGAAGAAGGTCATTCATGGAATTCTTCTCTGGAGACATTCAAACACCACCTGGACAAGTTCCTGTGCACCCTGCTCTGGGTGGACCTGCTTTGGCAGGAGGTTGGATGAGATGATCTCCAGAGGCCCCTTCCAACCCCATGTCATTCTGTGATTATGGTGACAGGTTGTCTAGCTCTTTTGACTCTATCAAGGAAGGGTGAGATCACTCGATGTAGACTTGATTCAATCTTTTATGTGATTTTTTTTTTTCTTCTCAAAAGCATTTCAGAAATGGTCATTAGCTAAATGTTTCTACATTGTTCTTTCTCAAAAATGTGTTATGGCAAGGGGGCTATGGCAAAGGGGGGCAGCCAACTGCCCGTGCACAAAGTGCTAGTCCGTGAACTTCAGTCGTGGTCCCAGCTCCCCTCACTAAGCCTCTTAAGTCCAAGTTTAGGTCACACCAACCCCCTGCAGCGCTACAGGCTTGGGGATGAATGGCTGGAGTTGCCTGACAGAAAAGGACCTGGGGGTGTTGGTCACCTGTTGGCTGAACAGGAGCCAGCAGTGTGTCCAGGTGGCCAAGGAGGCCAATGGTATCCTGGCCTGTGTCAGGAACCGGGTGGTGAGTAGGACCCGAGAGGTGATCTCTGTACTGGACACTGGTGAGGCCCCACCTCGAGGGCTATGTCCAGATTTGGGCCCCTTCCCACAAAAAAAGCCATTGAGGTGCTGGAGCGGGTCCAGAGATGGACAACGGAGCTGGTGAGGGGTCTGGAGAGTAAGTCTCGTGAGGAGAGGCTGAGGGAGCTGGGGGTGTTCAGCCTGAGGAAGAGGAGGCTGAGGGGAGACCTTCTCGCGCTCTGTAACTACCTGAAGGGGGGTGTAGAGAAGCGGGGGTCGGTCTCGTCTCCCAAGTCACAGGAGACAGGACAAGGGGAAATGGCCTCAAGTTGCGCCAGGGGAGGTTTAGATTGGATATTAGGAAACATTTCTTCACAGAAACAGTTATCCAGCATTGGAATGGGCTGCCCAGGGAAGGGGTTGAGGCCCCATCTCTGGAGGTGTTCAAACGACGGGTTGACATGGTCCTCAGGAATATGGTTTAGTGATTTTTTTATTGCTTATGTCTCATTTATTTTTTTGTCAGAGCTAGGTTGATGGTTGGACTAGATGATCTTTAAGGTCCCTTCCAACCTAGACGATTCTATCATTCTAAGTTCTCGTGGAGGTTCTGTAGCACAGGGTGCCTCTTTCTCCTCGAAGCAGATCAAAAGATCATCTTTAAAAATCTGTCCCTTTAGAGTTCCACAATTTCTCACAGCACGTGGGGTCTGTATCTTCCCCTTTCTCCCCGGCCTGTCCCACCTGAACTCCCACCTCCCCCTTCCCGCCACAGGGAAAGGTCTCGGCTTTCCCGACAGGCGCTTCCCGGCGACCTCCCGCCGTGGCCCAGCCGGGGGCCGGGCGGAGCGAGATGGCGGCACCGGAGCTGCCGGTGGAGGGGCTGGGGTCTCTGACAGGCCCAGGGAAGCCCATGCGGCGGGCGGGGGGGGATCTCGTCTGCTCTGCTGCCGCCAGCTCGGGCGGCCCCGGGATCCCAGCCCCTCGGCGGCGGGGCAGCGGCCCTCCGCGGCCCTCCTTCCCCTCAGCCGCCATGGCCGGCCGGCCCCGCGCGCCCCCGGCCCGCGCCATCCCGCGTGCGGCAGCGCCCCCTGCTGGCGGCGGCGGGGGTGTCCGCGGGGCTGCACCCCCGTGTCCCGGCGGGGGCGGCGGCGGCCCCGGGTCGTGGTTCCGCCTCAGACCGGGCGCGTTTATTGCTCTCAAAGTACCGGCCTCTCTCGGGACATCTCGCCTGCTCCGCTCCGGGAACCGCCGGCGCTGCCGCCCCGGTCTTTACTATAGCGGTGCTTGTGATTTCCAGGTTTTCTATCCATTCAGAGATTATTGAGAAAAACTAGAAAGGTGATAAACATCTTCATTTCATAGGCTATTCGGGAAGAAGTCTATATATATATATAGTGAAAGAAGGGACTCACATTTTTGCCAATAGGATTATCGAATCGTGAAGTAAACATTCAATTGGCAAACAATTAACATTATTTCATGAGCTGTGCTATTTGGTCATATTTGCTGTGAAGACAGACATTTTATTTCCGTCTTGAACATGTCCAGCTTCAAAGATCATGGATTTTATTGCTTTATGTATTAAAGAGCCTTATATTATCAAAGCATCCTTTCCTCCCTAGGTTCTTAGTTCTTACATTTTAGATTTATATCTTAGATGAAACGAGCATATGGGTGTTTGTAACAGCTTTCTAACCTGGAAATGTCTTTGCAGTTATTTGCAATTATACAGATCCTGGGGCAAACACCATTTGGTTTTGGTTATTTTCTCATTGCAGAGCATGCTGGGAAGCGTTTGAAAGAAGTGTTGTCTAACTTTAGCTCTAGATATTTAGATACTGCTAAACATATGGTATTATTTTTGTTTGTAATGATAGACAGATAAGAAACTATCCTTGCTTGAGCAAGTGCTATTTAATTTCAATTACTAGAAGAAAGCTTGAGCTTTTAATACCACAAAGATTATCCCTAAACCTCCTTCAGAATTAAAACATTTAACATTTCCAGTTATCCCTACTGGCCTGAATTTTACTATTCTCCTTCTAGGTCTGACCGACTCTTCCTCTCGTTTCCATTATCTTCCAAATTGTTCTCTGCTAACCCATTGACATTTGAGAGAGGAGGAGGGCACAATATTGTTATTTCTTGCTGGTGTTCAGCTGTTTCCTAAGTATTTTACAGGCATGCACCTACAATGATTCCAGTTTTATGCTTTATGAACAGCAAAACTTTCATATGCATGCTTCTTACCTCTGCAGAGGAGACTGAGGTTTCCTGTCCCTCAGCTCTTCCTATGCGTGCTAAGTTCCTCTTCAAGGTCCAAAACAGCCCTTCAGAGCAGCACAGGCCAAGGAATGAGGAGGAGCTCCCTTAAAAAAAAAAAAAAATCTTATTTCCTGGCTTAGAAGTGTGATTTACATGGATCTACAACTGACACTAAATTCCAAGCAAACAGTCCAGAAACCATAATGGACTCCCATTCTGACAGGGACAATGAAACTTGCATCACACCATTGGCATCTGTGTTGCTGTTTCCATTTCCACTGATAATTGCTGGAATGCTGGGCCTGGCCACGCTACCTCTGTCTCGGAACAGCTCAGGAATTGCTCCCTGACTAAAAAGAGGTCAAAAGGGACTGTGCTTCTCCAACTCTGTGAGCAAACAGTCTGCTCCTTTGTACCCTGTCACGCTTTTTTAATTTTTTAAAATATATTTACTTGCTTTGCGTCAGGAACTTGCATGACAGATCAGTCTGCAAAGCTTACACGAGGCTGTTGAGAACTCTGGTTGGATCCCCCAACAACTGCACTGGCCAGTTTTTCTCTTTTTAGGAGTGACCAGGATTTCCTGTGCTTCAAATCCTGGCCTGTCTCTGAAAGCTGCTTTTCAGAAAAAGCATTTCAAGTCTGTAACATCATTGAATCCTGTAAACTACTTAATTTCTACATCAAGCATGATCCAGGTATTATTTCTAGCATAGAATCGTAGAATGGTTCGGGTTGGAAGGGACTTTAAAGACCATCAAGTTCCAACCCCCCTGCCGTGGGCAGGGACACCTCCCACCAGACCAGGTAGTCTCCCTTTAATGGCATCTCCCCTTAATGGCCAAAATGGGAACGAGGACAGAACAATATCTCATTTTCTTTTCTGTTCTCTCCCAGTAAGCTGTTCACAGTCCCAGTTTTTGTACGTGATCCTTAGACTCTCTCTCTGTGTTCTCTTTTGAGACTTACTGTGTGCTCTTTCCCATCATAACTGAAACTGTTCTGGGGCTGAGGCAGATTTCCTCATGATAATTGTCCCAAGAGGAGCCATCTTCACCTTCACCTTCACCATGCTGCTTTGCAATGGAGAACATGCTGGTCTGAAGCAGTAAACACTTTTCCTTGACCGAAAAGTAGATGATATTTTATTTTGTTTTGCGGTATGTTCACTTATACGTGGAATGCTAAAAAATAATTGTGCCTTAGCATTCCTTCCGCCACTAATAAGAATGCCCTGTTCAACCTGAACCCTATCCTTCCAAAACCAGTGTGCTGCCTTTCACTTTGAAACAAAATACCACGGTAGAAACTAGTAACCTTGCTGAATGTACTGCTTGAAAAAGCATAAAAATAGATCCTCACCTGTACATGTCGCTATAAACTAAGATCTTAATACTCCAAACCTGTAATATGCTAAAATAGATTCCCATAGCGTCCAAGTCAGGTACTATTCAGGCAAGGCAAAGAATATGTCCCTGGCATCAAGCCTTAAAAATTCATTTTATCGTTCAAATATGTTATACTGATTATGGTGGAGAATGGGACCTAAGTACACATAAAAGAGTGTAGTAGGGAACGATAGCACAGGATTCAACTCTGTCTTTTATGGACTCTGCAAATTCTTCTTGGACCGCATATACCAAGAAGTGGATGCATATTTGCACATGTACTTTTTTTCTGTATTTACAGACTTCTCGGTGTGAAGGACTCACATTATAATCCTTATTCTTACAGACTGAATGCCTTGAGGTATTGCCAGTGCTACCTGGTTTCAATGCCCGGTGATACATGAAAAGGCTGTTTTTCCAGAGCTTTTGGCTTTTCTGTTCATTTGTTCATGGCTGGGGATGCTTTCAGAGTCTATGAGACACGTCTCAAACCATCGTGAGGCCCAGCATGAAAGTGGAGATTTTCTGTAGAGAGTGGGCTGCTGGAGCCATCCCAGAACTGAAAGTTCGTCAGTACTTGTCCTAGCTCAGCTGTGTGGTTTAGTCCCATGTAAATCTGTTCTTCTCTTTAGGGAATTAAAATCTAATACATAAAAAAGGGTCTGATTCACTTAATTCATAGTGGTCTGGGACTGTTTATTAGAGAAAGCCTACAAAAAGCTCTGCTAATCTCTGTGCCATAATCTAGGGGAGAGTGTGCAGTTCTGCTCTTTGCCTGGAAAGTTAAGAGGGTTCCTGTACTCAACAGCACAAATTCAGGGTATGGTATGGTACTCGCAAGCATTGCTGGCTGTTCCAGGAATCCTCCTGGGGTAATTGCCCTGGGGGCACATGTAATTTCATCCAGTCAGCACTGAGGTCCCAAAGGCCCCAACTCAAAATCCGCATCACAGGATGGAACGTGCTGTTGCTGCTGTCTTGATTTGAAAAATGTTTGAGCCAAGTAGGAAAAGGAAACTGTTCCAAAGGACAAAGGAAAAAAGAAAGCTACTTAAACTCAAAGCGTATGCCTTGGGATCAAGGAAGTTTACTAGACAGGTTTTAAACTGCGCATTTCTGTGGTCCTTCAAAAATGCGTCAAGACTGGAATGTGAAATAAGAGAACTGAGTGGTGAAGCGTGCCACATATTTTCTGCATTTCACTTTACTGACATAAAGGACAGTGATGATTTGTAACATGGTGTGAAATAACAGTTCCACCAGTGAGTTCTGTAAGTTGGGTCAGCTCCTGGGGAAGGAACAAGCGATGTATTGCCTGGCATCCTCCCACCGACGGGTTCTGGCTCCAGTTCAGATCTCCCTCTGGCTGGCAAGATCATTCATGTAGCAGCAGATGAAGACCATAAGCAGCGGGGACTGAATAGCACTTGCAGGGCTGGCATCTCAGCGTGGTGGTGGGTGGGGGAGCCCAGCAGACATCAGAAGTCCTTTAAGAGAAGTGTCTGCTTCCTCAGAACTACTTTAAGCTAGGAACTGGAGGTTTAGACATTTTTTTGAGTTCACTATGTAATGACAGCAGAAGGTCATGTATGAACTGTAGCAGGTGCTCAGTATCACAGAGAAATGCTCACTAAAACTTAAGACATGGCTATCTGAACAGGTATTATTTATTGTCTTAAAGAATGTAAATTTGTTCTTTTTGTTGGTTAAATAGAAGAAAACAAGGGAACTGAAAAAGTCTAGTAAGCCCTTTTTTTCTTTTTTCTATTTCACTGAGTGCTTGATGGCTTTCAATCAAGAAAGTTAGCTTGTAAAACAAACAATCAATATCTGGGATTAAAAAGCAACACCATTAGTAACATTTGGTTAGCGTTATATCTGGGCAACCACCGAGTTGCTTGCTATACTCTTACTACGAAATGTGATTTTTCTCTTGGCACAGAAAAACTCAGCCTGTGTATCAGAAGACTATTTGGACACAGAGTTCAGCTATCTAAGAGAAGTTTTGATTTCTGTTGCAAGAAATCTTCAACAAGATTATGGTAAATAATTTTATTAATTTTGGGAAAGATTTCTCTGCTATTTAATCTGTTTTACATAATGGTAATGGCTCCACTTCCAAGAGTGTGACTCAAGTCAGCCATGTGAAAGAATGGCTTTTTTCCTCACTCACAGAGTAAACTTCTCTGCTGGAGTGCTACATTTCTGGTTCTGGCTTGAAAATGTCATAATTCACACCCATTTCAGGCACTTCAGAAGAATGAAGAATCCATTATGCATAACAGTCATATAAACAAATTTATGCAAGGACATACCAATGAAGACAAGAAAAAAATAGAGTTACAAAAATGACAAGAATGAGGCACGTTGTGGGAACTCCTATTCGCAGACAACAAAAGGGGAACTTTAGTCTCACACCTGACTTGCTCAGGATTTTTTAAAAAGGGAATTTTGATGAAGCAAATGTTTTAAGGAGAGCCAAAGAAGCACGGGAAAAAAATCCAGCCTGTTTTAACGAAGGTTTAAAAATTATTCAGCAGTAATGTTGATATCCCACCATCAGCTGCAGGATTGCTGGGTTGTTTCTCAAGAGACTCCCAGTTATCAGAACACACATTTTACAAAGAGGGTTCATATCTAAATTATCTTCTTCAGAATTAGTTACTAGCTGACTTTTAAGATGGTTAAAATTCCAATGGTGTAGGGATTAATGTATTTCTGAACTGAAATTGACTACAGGGTGGCCAAAAATGTGTGCGTAAAGAGATACACAGTGATGTGAGGGGAAAATATTACTGCAAAGGCCATACTGGCACACAGACAGAAATACAACGTGGAAACGGAGTGTATGCAGGAGGTCAGGGGAAAGAAGGTACATAAGGCTAAGGATAAAAAGACATGAAACAGAGAATTTGAGGAAAATACATTGATGCAATCATACTGTGCTATTGTATGTGTACAACAAGAGAAAATCTCTGTCGGGGAGAGCTGCTGATCCTGGCCACAGCTGCTACTGCTGATGGGAAAGCTGCCAGGGTTTTAAATAGACTTCTACATTTTCCCAGGTCTCAGAAGTCATAGAAAAGGCCATTAAGAACGGAATAGGATGGAGTGGTCAGGAAAAATGGGGGGAAAGGTATTGGAGTTTCATTAACGTCCGTGAACTGCAGAGAATTTGAGACACCCAGTTCTAGTGTTTTAAATTTGTTTTTGTAAAGATGAGCCAAATGACAAGACTCTTCCTTTGAAATCATTCCACAGCTGGATAGTTCAGGCTGTCCTTTATTTCCACTATTCTCACTCTACATTTTCTTTTCCTGTACTTAAAACAAACATTACTGAATTCCAGAAGGCCAATACTAGAAAAGCACTCCCCCTATTCTTACACTTACATTCTCAAGCTGTTCCCTTAAGCATTTACTAGCAGCGACTGATAAAAGTAGATGGACTATTGGTCTGACCAGAACCATACATATATTTGTGTATCTGGCATTTCTTTCGAGTCAATTCTGAGAATTTCACAACTCTGCAATATTGTCTGAAACGATTTTATTAGTCCACAGCCTGTATCTTCCCATTTCTACCTTCAGTTTGGAAAAACCAAACTTGCTTTGGTGCCTGAGTCTATTAGTGTTCATGGTGTGCACACTACTGAAGCTACGTAAGTGTCATAGCTTAGACAGGAAGCTTATTTCAAAGGCTGTGCACCACAGCCATGAAAGCTTCCAGAAACATATGCTCTGAGATGATCTAAGCACGGTCATTATTCAGACTGTGAATAGCTTTAAAAGGTCCAAATTTCTCAGGGTTGAGTCAGCTAGGAAAGTAACTAAGAAAGAAAAGTAAGAATCACTTGAGCATTTCAGAAGATTTTTATTGTGGCCCAAAAGCTACTAAAAATGTAGTAGAAAGAAAAATAAAATTTACTTTGACAAGTACATATTAAAAGTTCGGAAATACAAGAAACTGAAAAAGTAGAAAGACCTTTTTTTTTTTTTCCAGAATGGTGATGCTCTGAACACATCTATATGGAGAAAAAGAACCCCAAACCATCACCACTTCATAAGCAGATATAATGGTCATGCAAAATTCAGACGTTTAGTACATTTTGCCATTTTGTATTTTGCAGATAAAACAGGTAATATGCCTGTGAAATTAGCCATAACTATCATTCAGCAATTTTACAAGAAAATCACAATCACCATCAATTTTTCACAGTATTTTTCACAGTGGCTTATGTAATAAAATTCTATGGACCTATAAAAAATGTTTCAAACCAAATTCAAACCCTCTCATTTAGTCCCACAGAAGTGGAAAAAGCATGGACTAGATATTCGGAAACCACACTAGAGGGCACTTGAGCTGTTTCTTCCAGCGTAGGTAAAGGTCAGAATAGTAGGATGCTTACTCAGGAGCTGCAGTGGGCAGAACTGAACATGGGAATTAGGAGGATATGTCAGCATCAGGTTGGTAGAACAATTAGTGATTTTCCCCAACAGCCTACTGTGGGGGAGTAGGTCTCAATTTCCAGGTGTAAATTTTCCTTATGGGTAATGTGAGCAATGAGAAGGGAATAATCTAAAGATTACTGAAAGATTGCAATACTGCTTTGCCTTTGTACAGGGATCAATCACAGAAACGTGGGATGTTTGGGGAGTTTAGAAGCAAATCTAGTCTCAAATAGAGCTGACGTCCAAAAAGTTGAGCTGCACTTTGGAGTCTGACCTCACTGTATTGCTCTTGGTCCAGTTCTGTCCCCTCCCCAAGTCTAGTGTGATGCCCTAAAAAAGACTGCTTTTGTGGAAATGGAACAAACAGCATTTGGCAGTTCTAGAAAGTATCCATAATGAAACCTGAAGACTAGAAAGGTGGTAAAGTCCTGCCAGAAGACCACAATACTTAGTAACACACTTCAGAATTTCAGAGGTAAAAAAAAATTTAAAAAATTTGATCCGGTTCCCAATGTGGAAAACACACACAGAAGCTTGAGTAAAGTTTTGAGCTTTTGTTTATATCATGGCCTAAGTAATTCATTGTTCCCTCAGCTTCGGGGCAGGAGCTTAGAGCCAAACATACTCTTAATTTCATTTTTTTCAGTTCCAAGCTGCGTGGGTTTCCAGATCAGCCCAGCATCATCTGAACATGCATCATATGAAAATGCAGCTTTCTGATCAGAGAGGGGTGCAAGAGCCATACTGGGAGCCAGATATATTGTCTTGGCTGGCTGCGTTTAGTTAGTTGGCTGCTATTTTGCCCTTTTTAAATTGAATAACTTGAAGTTGGGAAAACCTACCTTCTTTAAAAAAAAAAAAAAAAAAAGTTGTATTGCTGACCTATCACTTTTGCCTTTCTGTACTTGTTTCCTCACGAATTTCAAGTCACAATGGGAGTTTTTCCTGGTCGCAGTAGCTTGCGGTAGGACGTGTTAGTTGACAGCCTGACATGCACGCGTGACGTTTCTTGTAGCAAGGAAAAACTGTGCAGAGGATAAGGCTTTGCTAATAGCTGGCTGGAGGCTGTTGGACAAGCCCTCACAGGATCCATGAACCAGCTCAGAGCTCTTTGCATTCCATTCAAATGCAAGGTGTGCTCTTCTGATCTGACTCCAGTAGCAAGTTAGGCACAGGGAGAAAGAAAAGTACCTCCATCTATCAGTTTGTCCACGTGTGAGGAAAGAGGGAGAACGTCTTGTGGCAGATGCTGGTTTTGCTCTTTAGAGTGTTCTTGGGTTATGCTTGGAAACCATTAATGAGATTAGCGCAAAAACCTGAGTGGAATAGAGTGGATGGGGCCACGTATCTACTCTTTACTACAGGTGTGTTGATCTAATCTGTTGCTTTCAATGTATATCCTGTATACTCATAAGAGCCAGTAGAAACCCTGAATCCTCCAATTTTTATTAGCTTTTGTAAAGCTCCTATTTGAGCTATCTTGCAGGGTTGTTTTTTTGGTTGTTTTTTTTCTTTTTGCACTTCAGTTGCCATGAGCAAGGATAAAAGTATGTTCACTTACTCATCCCAGTGTGTAAAGTACCGGTTAATGCTTACTGTGTTCTTGCATTATTGTAATGGTTTATTACATTATTGTATTACTGCACAACTCATTGTGTCTGCTTAGAAAAGGGAGCTTATCTTTTAAGATTGAATAGCGTTTACCTCTCTAGGGGAGCTTTCTATGTCTAGAGTAAGAAGGCATTTCCTTCCTTCTGCTGAGTGGAGTTTTTGCAAGTATATTTTAATTTTTTTGTATTATTTATTTTTAAAGCAAATAACATGACTTGGAGTTAGTGGTGAATCCTCTCCTTCCTTAGTATTTTTGGGTGGAATAGAGAACAGAAATGAAAGTTTAGTGATATTCTGGGGCACTGAGTTGGGCTAATGATTTTGTTCTTTAGCTTGAATTAGATTGTTTCCAAGAAAATCCTTTAGTTAATTGTACTTAAGCCACTTAATGCCAGTTTCTTTTGGGCTTCCTGTGCTGCTGCATGTATGGCCTGCTGCCTTCTGCAGTCAGGAACATGAGCTTTCTTAGAGAAACAGCTGAAATTGGTACCAGAGAATGCATAAATTATGGAAAGAAAATGAGAAAGAACAACACAAGAATAGATAATAAGTATTAGCCTGAAAAAAATGGCTGGGTTGCACCTGCAGCTGAGGGGTGATTTAGACAGAAAGGAAAGAACTAGAGCAAAAGCTTCTTCGGAAGATAAAAGACATAGTCAGTACTTTCCTGAGCTCTTAGTGAAAACATAGAAGTGTCTCCAGTTGCTGAGGTCAAACATGGAGGAGATTGACTGTGTAGAGAAGGAGCCTTAGGATGCCTGGAGCTGTCAGCTTTCAATTAAATTACAGAAAGGTGTTCTGTTGTTTGAACATGGAAAAACATGCGGAAAGCAATCCTACTGACAGCATCATGTGACAACATATAACTTAATTTGGACAAGACGTAATTAAAAAAATTGTGCAAAGACAGAGTTGGTAGCTGGTGTCAACATTTTATCCTGTTCTTGAAAAAATAGTATTTCAGATCTTATGTATGGTGGTGTTTCTCTAAGCTGCATAGCTGCAGAACATAAGGCATATGCGAGCAAAGATCTGTGACAAAATACTGTCACGTCAGTCTTTTTCGTTGAACGTTTTCAGTAAAATAACCTGCATCAGTTACTTGTGCGTCTCAGTGCATGAAAGTATGTGTCAAATGAAGTTATTGGGGTAAATGGCAATGAATCTTGTGTTGGCCATTATTTTCTTTAACGTAACCTGGATAATGTACTGGAAACCCCGTAAGCAATTTATGAATGACAGCAAGCAGCAAAAAGCCACCCTAATGGAGGAGGAGAGAACTACAATTAGAGAAAGCCTCTAAATTAGTAGCTATAACTTAATAATAACATAAAAGATCATGCATTTGTGTAGGAATAAGCATCATCACTCATGCAGCATTGGAAGTAAATGACTGGGTACTGTTTGTAGGGAAGAATTTGGGAGATACTGCAAACTGCATCTGAGCAGAAAATGCTATAGGGGAAGAGTCAAACATACTGCTTCTTATGGAGAGATCACGACTGGTGAGATTAACGTAACAATCAGCACTCATGCAGCCTGTTCTGGGTTCTGCTCCCCAAGAAAGGTGGGGGCCACCAGGGGATAATCCAGACGAACTTTCAGCTCTCTTTGAGTTGTAAACATGAGATAATTCCAGGATATCTTGTGCATATGTCCTACATATGTTTCAGATCTCTGCACTGCGAACTCAGTGAACAAATACTGTAAAGAATATTAAAGTGCAGTCCAGATGAGGTAGTATCAGGCTCAGAATATAGAAAAAAAAATGCAAGTGAGAAAAGCGGGATGAATTTGGAAGCTTGCTTCTTCATGGCATTGCGATCAGAATACTGCTTTCTGTATTTAGCTGTCTTGTTTTGGTTGCTTAGAAATATAGAAGTCTAAATCCATTCCCTCGATTCTCACAGTTAGCAACTGAATGCCTTTTTTACAGGTCTCTTTTGCATTTCTAGGCTAGGTGGGTAACTTTTCATGGATTCTTGTGGAAGGTGGTGATTTAGAATGCCTTTGAAAATTACTGTCTGTGGTGCTGTTCAAAAGATGTTTGAAATCGTAAGATTTCTCTTGCTTCTGATGTGGGCTTATATCCGGTTTTCTTTCATGGCTTTCACAGGTCCTTGAGAGTTAATCAATTCTGGATATTCTGCTGGAATTGAGATGTTACGGGAGAGTCCCTGTTCCCAGATCACCGATTTGTCTTTAGACCCACATTTATGTCGTTGGTCTAGATCAGTCTTTGATCTGACTCAGTATGCTGTTTTAATGCTTTTAAGGTAAAGGTGATTTTTTTTTTTTTAGTGGTGAAAATGGGACTATCCACCAGCCTTTCCCGACCTGATGACACAACTGATGATTCCCATCTTTTCTTGATCCTGTACAGGGAAGGACATGGATATCCCATCAAAACAGTGCTTATTACTGAACATTTTGAAGACTCTGTAGTGAATTCTGGACTGAGTTCAGATATCCGAGGTACACTTGGTCCCATATTATTGGTGAAACTGCTGACTGACATTTAAATGTGTGTTGTATCCTGTCTGATAAACCTGACAATTTGCAGCTTCCCTGTGATGATGCTTAGTGCAGCAAATATTTTTAAAGCAGTATCATCTGTTTTGTAGGTTTTGTTTCTTTCCGGGTAACAAAACCCTTCCATGTTTGCAGAGGTTAGGGCTTTTTGCTCTTTGCAAGAGTTACAAAATATTTACTAAGGATATAGCCTGCAGTGTGGGCAGAGGCACAGTAAAAAGAACCATACGACTGAATTAAGATCCTCCAAAGAGGAAAACGGCTGGAAGCAGCTCAGGTCTCTGCACTGAGCTGTTAAAGTTGAACTTCCAAGTTTCTAATCAAAAGCTGAAACCAGATGGAAGTGAAATGTGAGGAGTAATATGAAAAATATGTTGCAGAGAAGATCAAATGCAAGAAGGAAAATGAAAATGTTCTCAATTGACTGCAGAGTTCCCGCAGAAGCAGCTTCATAGGAGTGTAACCCTGTTCATACCTCACCTTTATTTTGTTTCTGGGTGCACACAGGTGAAACACAGGAGAGTCTTGTGGAGCTGCAACATTGCTCATGCCAGCACTGAATGGCTCAGGTTTTCTGTGTTACTAAATGAGATTTAGGAAACTAACAGGCTTCCTGTGGTCTCCGAAGGCTCTCTTTGCAGTAGTATCCAGCTGAAAAGACAAAAAATTGAAAGCTTCTCCTCTGCTGGTAAAATTTTGTTCTTGTTTCTTTCACTTTGAGGCGGTAGGATGGCTTCTGTGCCCTCATGTGGAAGAGCAAGAGTTAGAAGGATTTGAAGCCTCATGATCCAAAGATGCAACAATTCAAGATGGAGAAGGGAAAATAAATAATTAAGTCACTCTAACAAGCAAGATGTGGCCTTATTCAGAGAACAGGAATGCCATTCTTTCCTTCTTTGGGGAATACATGAGCAGAAAAATGAACTGGGAGACAATAACATAAGCGTGTTGTCCAAGTATTCCAAAAAATAACTTGAGGCTTGTGCAGATGCCAAGTCTAACTTTGGCTGATTCTCTTTTAGGAATTTTGTAAGGCAATTTTCTCAAATCTATTAATATAACAAGCAAATATATATTAGATGCTCTGTGTCTACATTGTGGGAAGTAAAGGTGATTTCTTGCTGATTTTTCACAGGCCGAGGGCATGTATGCTTTTGAAATACAAACTTAAATGTTATATATAAATTAGAAGGTGGTAAAATGTTAAGGGAAGGGAAACGTGAATGAAGAGAATGGACAGCAAATGTGGAACCAAATTTCAAATGTAAGAGTAATATAATAATATTTGGTATTTTTTTTTGGACTAAGTGCCACAGTAGTAGGCAGTAGCAAGTTTCTTTGCTGCCTCCATATCCAGCATTCTGAGTTTTGTATAAGGTACGTTCTGCCACTACTTGTATCATAACAGCACACAGTAACATGGTCTGTGCTGCCAGCAATATGAATGGGGCCCACTATTGTTTAAAACAGGAAAAGTTGCCCTGTCGGTTAAACAAACACCATAATTTGTTGATAACATAATATATGTTAGCATTGTTAATCTTTCAAGTGACACAGCTCAAGGTGGTCGATAGCAGAGTTATCAAAGGTGTGACGGAATGTAAGGCCTATGATATATTCCGATAAAAGATATAGGATTTATACAGTCCATGACAATGGATGGTTATAATGATATGTTCTATATATGCCAACCACGGCAAGAAAGATGGTGCAGGTGGTATGTACTTGTCTCTTAGTTGATGACTTTCTGTAACGTTTTGTCTCCTGCTACTGGAGGTTTCTGTCAGGCAACTGAATGTCCATTGCTGTGTCCTTCTGTGTAATTCAGAAAGGACTGAACTCTTTCCACGGTTGAAGTGCATTTGTTTTTTCCTGGATACGCATTTCCCAGACTCCTGGTAGTGTTAGCATGTCCTCAGGCCCCAGTTCAATTATGAAACCATAGCATTTTTGGTCCTAGTGCAATGAATAATAGTGTATATGGATTGCTTTCACTCTAAGGTTGTTCAAGAAGACAAAGATTTGCCTGAACATCAATGATCTGTTTGCTCAGGAAGCTAATAAAATCTGTTACTCTGGGTTTTAGCCTATAACTTAATGAATACAAATTTGAGTTGTATCTCAGTGAAGCTGCCTTAATGAGGATAACTTAATAATGCGACTGCTAGCTAGACTCTTTTTCACTTGCTGTATTCCTCCTCTTTTTCATAGATTCTGAGATTTGATGATAAATTTTTTCTGCTATTTTTCCTCTTCCTGTAAAAGCATAAAAAGTATTTATTGAGTGGCAAGATACATGCTATTGATTACGTTCTTCAGATCTTGTAGATCTCACAACCATAGGAGTTTTAGTTTGTTCTTTTTTGGGGGGGTCTTAAATTATATTCAGATCTTTATCAGCTATTGAGCAGGTATGCATACGGGCCTTTCTTCTGTAAGCAACCAGTTTTGGCCATTGTTGGAAAAAGGATGCTGAAATAGCAAACCTTTGGTGTGACTGGAATACAACAGATGTTTTAATTTTTTTTTTAATGGTCTAAACATATTTTTTAGAATTGCATTGGAACTACAGGCAGCATGGAATTTTCAGGGCGGACTCTTCATTCAGTTAAATCAGATTTTCTTCTATTTGTTTTCTTTCTGCTGTGCACATCATCTAACTTCAAGCAATTTTATTTATCTCAGAAAAAGATCTTGTAATTGAGTGGAAGAGGTGGTGCTCTGTTTATATAAAATGGGGCCTTAGTTGTGCAACTCTGGAGTATGTTTATATGGGGGAGTAAGATCAACTCTTGGTAGTATCTTGAGTACATGTTAGTTTCCAAAGGTGTAAGAAACAGTCTTTTAGAGTGATGAGTACATTAAAACCTACTTTGCTCTGAAAAAGGAAAAGAATTCTTTGATGCTCTGGAACTAGACTTCTATTCATTTTCCTTTCATATATTATAGAAGAAGTGAGATGCATTGGATGAGCCATAGTGGAACCAAGTGCTCCACTAAATTCTCTTTAAGTAGCCATTGAGCTTTAATGTCTTCACATGTCACTTTTTATCGAGGGTTTTGAAAATAGCCTATCGCAATATTGCTGCATTATACTTACCAGCCTCAAGACCTCTTTGCAAGAATCCTCTCACGTTCACTTGTTCTGTCTTTGCACTTAAGAACATTGTCTGCTTCGCAGGGACAGCGTGTGTTCTTGGAGCTGCCGTCGTGTGCGACGGGGTTGGGTTTTCCCCCCGACGGGGGTTGCTCATTGCAGGGAGGGATGGGGTGGTCCAGTACAGGGGGCTGCGATGTTTGATTCCTTGTTCATCCTCAGCTCTCTTAGTGTCTTAAATTTATGCAAAAGGAAGAGGCTAAATAGAGGATTAGATACTTTTAGAGTAATACCAAACTCCTGTTTAGGTCCTAAAAGCTCTAGAAATTGTTTTTGACAAGATTAAGAAGGTTTTTGGTTTTGCTGCTGTTGACTGTCCTCTGTTTTTTCTCTCTGTTGATTTTGGTTTTTTTTTTCAAATTTCTTTCCCCACCCTGATAAAATGAACCATTCTATCCATGGACCTTGAAGTTTAGCCTCTCCTTCCTCGACCAGATTGTGCAACAAAGGCACCACAATCATCATCTTCCCAGGTTGAGAAAAGTGGTCTCACTTTTCTGTTACTGCTTCAAAATGCACCTCAGATAAAGTCTAAGCCGTTGTTTGTAATGCAAGTTAACATGATTTGTCATAAAGTAACATCCTGACATTCTGCTTATTCCATCACACTGAGAAAATAAATATGAGAAATTTCACTTTGACCTCTGGCTTAGAAACGAAGTGAATTTAAACACCGAGAATAAACATGAAATGAAGGACATACAGTTTGAGAACTAGTAAGTCATTCTCTGTTTGTCTTTTGGTGTTTATTAGTTTCTGGTTTAGTGCATTCACAGCAAATATATGAATGAAAGTAACTAGCACTACATCTAACAGTAATTTAATAATAATAGTAAATTAGTTTTTGTAATGTTACCTGTGATCAGTGGCAGACAAGAAACTGTCTCTGGGTGATTTCAATTTCTCACAGCTTTTATGTTCTAAACAGCTTTAGGTAACATTCCAGCAAAGAAAGAGCATAAGAAAAGCTGAATAATGGTGTCAACAACTCTAATACAAGAAGGAAGGGAAAACCAAGAGAAAGGAGAAAAACCACAAAACCTAGCAACTGTTTGGGAACGTTGTTCCAAATCAGTTGGTGAGAAGAAATTATTAGAGGCATAGGCTGGGTCTGAGTGTTGGGAATTGAGAACACAAGGGCTGTTAAGGAGCTGAACTGCAGTTAAGGAAGTGGAGCTTCTACGTTGGCTCTCTCATTGGGTTTTGTTGCCAGAAATATTCTCATAGAAGTGTTCTATCCTTTTGCTTTCTGTCTGTTCACAGTGGAACAACTTGTGGCCTAAGCTGCTATCAGAGCTAAGTCTCTAAAATACTTGAGATACTGAAGGAGCCATTAGTATTACTGCAGAATTGCAAGTTGTGATGGACATAAACTCTCTGCCCCCAGCCGTTGTATTCTGTGTCGCTTCTGACTGCACAAAAGGAGCCGTAGTTGGACTTACTGTTCCAGCGTAACTCTGCAGTGAATGGGAAGAAAATCTGTTGCCAAATCTGTAAGTAAAATGTGAATATGGAAACGTTTGAAGCAAAACTACATAGTTGGTGGACTGGCAGACTAGCATCCAAAGCCAGCTGCTCACTGAGTTCCGTTTTTCCCTAGTAATAGTGACTGTGTACTCTTGGTACTTCCCTGTGGTGGTTTTGATTGCAGTGGTCTCGCCGTTCATCTTTTGTTTTTCTTTCCTGTGGGAGCTGTATAGGGGAATAGTTGCTTCTCTCAGCCTGCGGGTTCTGCTGTGGCTGGTGCAGCACAGCAGAGGTGCCAAGACCATTTTCCTGCTTCCAATTGCTGCATTTGCGCTTTCCAGCTCCCGGTCCCCACGTGCTTACCTCTCGTGTTTGATCACTGAATGAGTAGTAGTCTCTTTAAGCTAAACATTTCCTAAGGACTCTTGAAACCTCAAATCCAGCGGGTCAGGAGGGGGAGAGTGTTTGGAGGAGAGGGTTAAGTGGTAGCTTCCCTTTCTAGTCTCCCCATGTACCTCCTTTCTTTTTCTGGTTTCCATTTCTGGACTCTCATGATATTTGAGTTATACAGAGCTGAGCCGAATGGTTGGTGTTAGAGCCCATGAGCATGACTGCACATTTGCTGGATGCTCAGGTTTTTTGGCCTGAAATCTCTTTGGACCCTGTGGGTAGGTCATTTACCCTGAAACGTACAATCGTACTCTGTAACCTTACTTTCTGTTATGGGCAAACCACAGGCACATCTCTCAGGAGTGGTGTTTGGTGCAGTATTTTGTCTAAACATTTTCCCACTGGATCTAATCCAGTCTGGGATCGCAACTGTCGTGAGAATGCAACAAATCATTCTGGGAAGTATCTAAATTTGCCCCTATTGGTCAAAGCAATGTTTAGGCACAGTCAGAACCACATGACAGAGGGAGAGGGTACTCTTGAACCCTGTTGGTAATATGTGCTAAAAAAATAACAGAACTCCCAATTTTTTGCATGAGTAAACCACGAAACTACTGTTTGCTAGTTTGAACAACCCCTGATTGGAACATCATTGGAAAAAAGCCAGGAAAGCAACTGGAGCAAGCCCAGAAACATTTTTTTTTTAATCCTTGTAGCCACTTTATTTATTAAAAAAAGCAAACAGAAAAACCTCACAAACCTTTTTCAGAAATGAAAATCTTCTTTGAAAAAATGTTTTAGGGCTTTTCAATGATTGGTTGAGATGTGGCACCTACATGAAGACTGCCAGTAGGAAACTGTCAAATATAAAGTAAACACCATAAATGTACACATTTTTGCTCATTTTCAGTCCTCCCTCTGATTGGCATAACTCGTCGTTCATTTCCTGTATAGTAACTACCTTAAATCTGTCAGATATCTGAAAATGCTGTGTCCTAGTTGCTCCTGCCTCCAACTCCCGTTTCAATTTAGGGTATTGACAGGGAATATCCTTTAGGTAAGGAATGATACCTGTTCTGAAGGCCCAGGTTGATTGACTGGGCCCCACTGTACCTGCCTGGTGACTGAGTTACAGCACTTTTTGTGCCTTATTAATTAGGGTGACAGTTTGAGAAACAAACAGGCAGCAAAATAGAAAATGAAGATTTACAGGAATAGGTGCAAAGTAGTATTATGAAAAATGGGCAAAAACAGAATGAGAGATGCTGCTGTTGAGGAGCATTTCAAAAAGAATATTAATAAGCTAGATCCTGAGCATGAAAAAAATTAGTGCATGAAAATAGAAGTAAGAACGGGATGGAGAAAAGTCACTAAAATAAAACGGAACATGCAAACTGCAAGACAGCCTGTTTGATTTTAAGTTGTTAGTGTCAGCTGGGTGCTTAGTAGTACAGCTGTTTCCTAAATATGTCAGCATTATTTAAAAAGCAGCAGTTTGTAAGTAAATACAGGACAACGCTGAGAAAGTGACACTATTAAATGTTTGTCGAATCACCTTTTATGCTCAAATGTAAGATCCTGCTAGAACTAGTGAACAGAAAACCAGAATTTGTTGACTTGTCTGCAGTGTAAGATCAACAGCAAGACTGCTGCGAATGTATACTTTATCTGAAGAATGACGGGTTGTTATGAACATAAGGAATAAACTCTTACAATAAACATCATTTTTCAGCCTACTGCTGAAGAAGCTAGGAACGGCTCCAATTTGCAAAGTCTCATTTATTAATTTGATTACGCCTATTTGCCCTCGTATTGCTTTGATGTTCAGAAATCAGTGTTTAAGTCTTTGCCGCAGATGACAGCTGTATTGGAAGTTATTAATCACTGAATGAGTCATCTCTTCACCTGCATTAGACAAGGTTTAAGCAGTACGATAAAGTTGCAGACGACCCGAGTTTAGGGAAGATAGGATAAATTTTATTTGTTTCAGTTTGTCCAAAATCCATTGTAGATAAGGCTGTATGTTAAATTCTCCAAAGAAAAGTCTGGTTATTTTTAAATAAATAGGAAAATTTAGGACCTGTAATGTCTTTAAAACGTTGGTGAGATAGAGGGCAATTCAGTATTTCAAGTGCAAATTTGATGGAAGCTTCTAGGTCGATTATAACTGAAGTTGCTGGGGACACCATCTTCTAATTTCAGAAAGATAAGTCTCTTGATGTAACTTAAGTGGATGGAAAGTGGTGCATTTTTCAGCAGTGCTGAGCTCATACAGAAGTCTGCTACTCCTGGAATGTACGGCCTTAATTTTCACAGTGCCACTCTCCTCCCCGGGCTGGCTGTGGAAATTGTAATCAGAGGAACTGATTCAACTCAGGACACAGCAGAAAGCCTTTAACTTTTTTTTTCAGAAACTTTATCACCACAGTTCTCCTGGCTCTGGGGACTCTTTTTATAACAACAACAAGGAGGAAACAAGAAAATTTCAACAGAAGGTTGTCAAGTACAAGTAAACCAAATGTTTATTTTTTTCCTCCAATGCGTAAGCAATGAGTTGTTAATTGTAACAGTACCTTCGGTGCACAGTAAGCTGCATTATGTGTAGGTCACTGTTCTTACGTAGCAAGGAGTGAAGCAAGAAGATGATATTGCCTGCTACAGATGGCTTTTCTGCATCAGCTGGTAGCTAGCAGTTTTATGGCAAAAAGTAGCTGCATGTTGTCTGGGTTTTGCCTGGTTTTTACAGTTCAGAGATACAGTTGGTTTGTAGTAATTTTAATACTGTAGTTGGCAAATAACTCTGCAAGAGATAGGTGTTAGATGGCTGCTGAAAATGGTGTCAGTGCCTAGCTGTTCCGAATTTAGCTTGTCTAATAACTTGCTTCAGTCAGACATCTGAAAAGTTGTTTGCTTCGGGATAACAATAGTCCTTGCAGAGTTTGTTGTGTTTGGCTTCAATGATCTGCTTTGGGAGTGCACTTTGAAAGAGAACTTCCAGAACTCTTGTCTTCCTAGAATGAGAGAACTGGACTTCCATCATAGTCAGGAAACAGTCCCAGTTTAGAACAGCACTTTCCCATTAGATACTGCCTTTTCTATGTTAATAATCACCTAAATTTATTTCTAAGATACTAAAATCTTCTTGCTCTCCTTGTCTTCCTGTTTTTATAGTCTTAGGAAATTAATGGAGGGCAAGGGACTTTTCATGCACTCCTCTCATTCTGCTTACCTTCAGTTCTTCATCTTAACTAGTTACATACAACTGTTCTGATTCAGAATATTTTTAACCTAAGCCTCTAGTTTTACTGTTTGCTAAATGATATTTACGGCTAAAATTTCTTATAATTGTCAGTTGATGTAAAAGCTATTGAAAAATTTGTACAAAATCTGTCTGCTCAGTTTTTTACTACCTTAATAGGAAATTGTTTTTCATGACTTTCTGAAAAGTATTCTTAACTTTTTTGTGGGAAAACAGAATAAAAACTTGGATCTTAAAATTGTAAGTTTGAGATAGTGAACATTGTCTGGTGAATTGTACACACTTTGGTTATTTACCTATTCAGCAGCTCTTTCCTATGTTCAGTACACTCCACCTCCTTAAAATGTCAACCCATGGCATCTGAAGACTCACGGTGCATGTGTTCTTAGAAATTTGAGTTCTGGTCTGTTTGAAGAACCTAGAACCACAGCAATAATTTTCAGTTGGTGACATGGACACTTTTTTCCCCTTTCCTTTTTTTACTATGCATCAAGTCAATATAAAATGAAAATGAATAGAGCTTGAATGTTACTGAAACATATCAAAATGAATTTTGGTGTTACTACACAGCTTAACTCCTAAATCAGACAAGTTCAGTTTTAATTAGAACCTGTAATAAAGGTCTTGTTATTTATTGGTTAATAGGTCTCTCACAAGAGAATTCAGATCGTGCACGTTCCTTCCTTCCTGCTACAGCTTCACTCGTTCTCAGAGTTGGATTCTATGCAGTAGAGTTGGAATCTAACCAAATCAAATGATTCAAGAGGAAAAAGGAAAACAGAACAAAATCCCCAGGGGATGCATATGATCAGAAGCAACAGCAGATGTGCTTTTCATAGAGATGCTGAGAGCATCTGCGCTGTGTTCATCAGAGGCTAAAGGTATTACTTACGTTGAATGTTATTGCATAGCTTTACAACTGTATGATTCATTTCTCAAGTGATCATGCTTGGATCACAAACCTAAGGGCAAGATCTTGCTAAATGCCTAAAGAGGGGCCACTGTGTATGCTGGATTATATAAACAGAAGTGATACAAAAGAGACAATCCATGAGTCAGTGCATTGAGTACAGGCTTGCCTTTTCCAGGCAGAAGGAGCCATCACACAGTGGCTCAATTTGAGTATTAAGCACAGTTTGCAGAGTAAGTACGATGCATTTCGTACTTCAATGCTGGCTGGCATGAATTTATTTAAAAACCGTCTGTGTCAAAAGCAGCTCTTCAAAAAGAAAAAGCCATCCATATGCATTTAAAACAGGGATTTATTTACCTGATTTTGACATGGCTTTTTTTGAGGGTTTTTTGTTTTCTTTTGGTGTAAAGCAAGAAAAATTTGTCCTCCATTGTGCTTCTGCCAAACTGTTAACCTCCTGCCTCCCCCAAGTGGCTTTAATTATAGTCAGATTGTAGTGTTCCCGTCAGTTGGACAACAGTTACCAAAATGATGACTTTCCTGAACAAAGATGCACAGTAAAACTTTTCAGCTTCATCATTCCTTTTAATTTCTTGGAAAGTTTAGGGAAACCCTCCAAAAGCTATGAATTTCTGGTTGCATTGGAAAGTATTTGGTGCTGTTTGAAGTCTGGAAGGGCTTTAGGGAAATACTTTATCTGATAATTTGAGGCCAGTGCCTGGGATGTGCTGTAGAATTGTACTCATAGGAAAGAAGTGATCCTCTGGTCAGAGAATTCTGTCCTGGAGAAATTAAGAATTCTCAAGCAAGGCTCCCTACCTGCAAAGCCCTTTCTTGTCTGCTGTTGTGCTTGGGATGTTGTCTTCTGTTCTGTGCTGCATGTTAACCTTTGCCTTTTTCTGATTTGAATCAAGGAAATGCCAAAAGCTGTCAGCTGATTGGGCTGAGGAAGGCACATCTCTGAATGTTAGCACTAAGGTTGTGCAGCTAATGTCACCATTTCTTTAAACCATTATGGAGCTGGTTTGCTCTTTAACACCAACCAAACCAAAAGAACGTCCATTTTTTCTAACGAGATGCTGGTTCTGACATGATTACCTTATGCTCTCTAACACCAATGGACTGTCTTCTGGCCAGATTTGAAGTTGAATAATCCTTTCTTGTATTTTCTTATTTTCAACCCTGCTCCCTGTACCCGGGTGTTCTGCTGGTTTGTTTTCTTTAAATATTAAACTGCCGTGTAGTGGTTATTCCATATTTTGTTCCACTTTGGGCTGCAACATTGTGTTCCTTAGTTTTTGCTAGTTTCCTTTCACTTCATAAAGCAGCTTGATTGAAGGGTGCTACTGAGGTGTCAATGTACGATCTTCAATGGTTATACAGACCAGATGCTGGAATTCAGGATTGCTTATCAGGTCCAATAACTGCTAAATAATGCTAGAGATACCGCATCAGAATAGCTTATTTGTAGGCATACAGAAGCTGACTTTTCTAGACCAAAGAATTCCTCTAGAAGACAGAGAAAAAAGAAAATACAGTACATAGTCATTGCAAGCCCTACAAGTTAAGTTCCCTGACAGTGGTTGTAGTTGCTGTAATGAAAGATGTTGCTTACTGATGAAAAGCTGCCAAGGGTGGGGCTTCCACAGTGTTTCTCTTTAATCGCATGTTTAAATAAAGGATCAGGTAATGAAGCAGCGGTGTCATGTAGGGGATAAAAGGAAGCCTATGGAGAAAGCATGACTGTTATGTAAACTAACTCTGTCAATGTCAAAACGTCCTGTCTGTATTGTCGTTGAAATGAAAATAGTCAAGGCAAGGCCCAATGAAGTATAACCTGATGGCAGGTCCAGGCATTAGAATGGGCTTTCTGGCATTCCAGGGTTTTGGCATCACTCAGCAGTAGGAATGATTGTGTAACCACTTGGATTTCAGACGTGTTGTCGTTCCACCCCCCAACAAAAGCCACCACCAAACCAAAAATGTAATAAGAGCAGTGACGAGAGGATGGGTCTCATGTTAGGTGATGGAAACTCATTACGATCCACACCTTCAACTTTCTAGAGAACGGTCTGTTTTCCTTCAGGCAAAATTTAACCTGTACTCCTTAGTCAGACCAAATGAGCAGTAGTGAAATCGTTGGTGTCGTACATGTGGCATTTGGCTAAAGGTGGAACCAAGTCTGGTCTGATTTGCTTTTTAAATATAAGGATCTTGGTTTTTTTCCTCATAAAGAGATGAATTTCATATTCTTGTAAGAATTGCATAGTCACCATTACAATAAATATGTTGTCTTCATAGCAGTCCCTCTAGTTGATCTTATTTTATATGAAGTAGCTTTCCTTTTTCTTATCCATAATTGCTTTCAATCCTCATAGAATTACAGAATCATAGAATCATTTAGGTTGGAAAAGACCTTAAAGATCATTGAGTCGAACTGTCAGCCTAAGAGTGCCAAGTCCACCACTAAACCATGTCGCTCAGCACCAACATCTATTTTAAAGACCTCCAGGGATGGGGATTCGACCACTTCCCTGGGCAGCCTGTTCCAATGCTTGACAACCCTTTTGATGAACATTATTTTTCCTAATATCCAATCTAAACCTCCACTGGTGCAACTTGAGGCTGTCTCCTCTTGTCCTATTGCTTGTTACTTCTGAGAAGAGACCGACCTCGCTACACCCTCCTTTCAGGGAGTTGTAGAGAGCGAGAAGGTCTCCCCTCAGTCTCCTTTTCACCCCCAGCTCCCTCAGCCTCTCCTCACAAGACTTGTGCTCCGGACCCCTCACCAGCTCCGTTGTCCTGTGGACACGCTCCAGCCCCTCAATGTCTTTCCTGTGGTGAGGGGCCCAAAACTGGACACAGCACCCGAGGTGGGGCCTCACCAGTGCCCAGTACAGGGGGACGATCACTGCCCTACTCCTGCTGTCCACACTATTGTTGATACAGGCCAGGATGCTGTTGGCTTTCTTGGCCACCTGGGCACACTGCTGGCTCATATCCAGCCGCCTGTTGAGTAACACCCCCAGCTCCTTTTCTGCCAGGCAGCTCCATCCGCTCTTCCCCCAGCCTGGAGCGTTCATGGTGTTGGTGTGACCCAAGTGCAGCATCTGGCACTTGGCCTTGTTGAACCTCACACCATTGGTCTTGGCCCATTGATCCAGCCTGTCCAGACCCCTCTGCAGGGCCTTCCTACCCTCCAGAAACTGTGGTTTGGAAGGCTAAGCCTCCAGAGTATCAACAGGGGTATCAAAAATGCTCCCCCAGGTTTTGTTCTGTTTCTGGTTTTATTAACCCAGCTTGCCGTGCTGTAGACTAGTAGCATTTGTGAGGTAGAGCCTTATTTTGCCAACTAAGGTTACAGTTAATATAAAAATTGAAATATGGCAATAATTATCTTTTTTAGAATGTATACTTTTCCAGGTTTTTCCTATTTTTATAATCATAAAACCTCACATTCTCATTAAATTAATTTCTTTAAATACTTCACCGCTTCTCAGTAGATCATTGTTAGCATCAACATGTTGCACAGGCATAACAATAACATATGTGCAGGGAGAGAAACTATGTAGGCCCTTAAAATTTAATTTACAGGCTTGGGGTTGTCCCTCCACGTCTGGAATTCCAGATTCTGCAGTTAACGGTGGGATCAAGATCAACTGTGAATGCATCAAACTGTCCTTTTCACTCTTCCACCCTTCCTTTTGAGACTTTTTTTTATGAACAGGCAAGAAATGTCAGTCGTATAAGAGGTTACTGTTATGAAGGATGAACCGGTAGTCTAGTTTCAGTCTTGGGAGCACAAAATAAAAGTCAGCTGAGAGGATAAATGTGGAATAGATCCCATCAATATCTGCAAGACTAAATAATGAATAGCTAAATGGTTATTAATAGACATTTTAACCAAGGTCTAGATTTGTAACAGTAGTTCACAGAGCTTTTGCTGACAGCTCTTTGTCCCTCAGATTGGGTGCTATAGGTAGCAGTACCTTGTTCTTGGCAGGAATGTGCTTTAAGGTGTAGTCAGAGGAAGCCCTAAGTGGGCTGACCGTGGAAGGAAGGTCAGTTCCCAAGGCTGCTTTATGAAGTAAGTTGTCAGTTTCAGGGCTCCTTGAAGAAATGCCAAGTCTTACACATGGTTGGAATTACCAAATGCATTCATGATACACTTTCAATTGCAGTTTCGTTATGTCAGTGCTGAAATAACGGCGGTCTCCATAAAGTCCTGGATGAGTAGCAACTTCATTGTTCCCTGGTTGCATTGTGTCATGTGTAGTAAAGAGCAGCTCTAAAGCAGATTTGTTACTTCTGTTCCTTGCTTTAAGGATGCACAGATGGGACTCTGCTCCAATGCTGTGTTTTTCTTTGCTTCAGAATACCGTGTTTCACCGATCTCCCTCCATCTCTCCGTGGTGGCTGGCAGGTGGCTGCCACTGCTTTGTGTTCTGCTGTGTCGGAGCCTCCATGATTGACTGTAAAATTTCCTTAGTCTTCATTGCCTCCCCCTGCTCCAGAAGAAGTCACCATTATTTGGAGGACACAGGACAGTCAGGAGCCTTGCCCTCTCCTTGACCTTTCACATAACTGACTAGTCATGAAAATATTGCAAATATGTTGTTCTGGAGAGAGCAAAACATTCTCCTTGGAATATTGCACTCCCACACCATAACCCCCTGCTAGAGGGGGCTGAAAAGTGGCATACCAGTGATTAGCAGGAACCTCTCGGTGCCTTCCACTTCATGCAGACTGGCACTGTCCTACCAGAAAGCATATCTTGCCTAGATTTGGTTATTTCAACTGGTGCTCTTTTACCACAAAGCATTTTCTGTAGACATCTGCTGCCCTTCTTTGGTGTTTACGTGGAGGAAGCATATGGCAGGTCTGCTTTTTTCATTAAAGAAATAACTGCATGAGGGAAGGCAAGTGAGAAAGTGTGCCCTCTAGGATTTGGAAGAAACCAAGCTGAAAAACCTTAATGGTATTTGTTTTGAAACAGCTTCTTGAATGGATAACAGCTGCTCTTCCAAAGGAAACAATGCGAGAAACAGCAGCTTTATTCAGTGTGCAATGACTGAAACACCCATCGCAGGCCTCAGGCTCCAGCATGTACTTTCAGAGACCAATGTTCCCCAAATCACAGAAATTATGAGCATAGGGTTATTTTGGGACTTCTTGCTAAAACACAGCCTTGGTGGTTTTTTTGTTTTCTGTGGGGTTTTGGGTTTTTTTGTGTGTGTGGTTTTGTTTTGTTGGGGTTTTTTTGCCTTTTTTTTTAATTTTTCTTATATCATGCACAAAAAGACTTGCTCCCATGTCAAGTCCTCATGGCCAAAATACTAGCTTGAGAGAATTTTCAAATTTTAATTACAAGCCACATGAGCTCTTTATTTATATACGTATATTGACATTTGCAACGCCATCACTCTAACATAGCACATAAATAATGAGCTGCAAAATATAATTTTAATGTAATGTAAAATATATACATCTAGATTCTACTCTTGTGCAGACAAAAGTTCCAAAATAATTCAGAATCGATTATTTTTGCAGTGAAAATAATTTGGCAATTTAAAGTAATGCACTAAAGGTCTTACTTAGAAAATTATCTAGCAATATGTAGAACTGGTATTTCTACCAGGAGTTCTTTAAGGGATAATTAGTAAAACTGGAAGGAAGTTTTGAAAGGTCTTTTTCATTCTCTTGGTAGTTGGACTAAACATTTCAGTTTAAAATAAACCTACAAGATTTTCACAGTAAGCTGGCAGGCTTTGTAAGGAAAAGTCTTTTGTTGTGGAAGAGAGGAATGTGTTTGAAAACTATGAAAAATGTTTTCTTTTTGTAGAACAGCAAGTAAAGATAGTTCAGTTTCAGAGTTGTGGGGCTGAACAAGACCAAGGAGGTCTTGTTCCAACCCCTTTTGGAGGGTTCTGCCAGTAAATAAATCGAAAAACACAACAGGTTTCCAAAAGAGTTTAATAAATAATGAGGTTCTTTCTGTACTGTATAAACTATAAATATACCATGCAGTCCTTTATAACTTAAAATAATTTACAGACTGAGGTAGGGGGGTAGGAGGATGCTGTCGTGGGATTTAGGTCCATCTCAGGGTCTCCCTGACTTCCTGCTGAGCACGCACACACAGGCTGTGTCAATCCGGATGAACCTCCAGGCCGCTTGCTTGCCCTCCATGGTCAGGGCTTTGACGAAGGTGTGTGTTGTGGTGCAGTAGGAGTTCCAGTGCTTTGCATCGATCCCTCGGCACCCGCTGGAGACGGGCCTAGGGTCCCTGCACTTGGTCTCGAAAAAGTACTGCTTAAAAACGTTGTTGTTAATGTTGACCTCTCCCAACACCGTCACCTCTTTGCCTTTAATGTCAGTGGCTGTGGTTTTGTCCCCAACCCACATGCTGACGCTGTCACACACTGAGAATTCTCCCCGGTGTAATACGGGATGCGTGGTCCTCTTGGTCCTGGCAGTCCTGTTGAGAGAACCTGCACTGCTGAGAAGTCCCATCCTCTGTCCTTGCCCCGATACCGGGGGGGGCTGTGTGCTGAACAGCACGCGAGGAGACCGGAAACGCCTCTTCTTAAAAAATTTGGGGTCCATGGTGATATTTATAGCTTCTCTTCTACCCATTGTCCAAGTAGGGTGGCTGTGGGATGTCTGTGGAGCTGCCTCGGGAAGGTGGGGTCTGTTACTCCGGTGGGAATGGAGCAGGGAGTGTTCTGCAGGATACTCCAGTGGAGCATCGTCCTCTGACTTTGGAGCTGCCTGTGTGCCGATCAAAAAAGCTATAATCAGAGTGTAGTACAGCATGGACATTACGCTACGCACCTAGAACAAAAGAAAAACGTAATGTTACTGTAAGCCATGCTGGCACAAACGGATGCTGTTGCTGACAATAAATTTATTTATAAGATACCCAGAATCATACAGATTTCATCAGGTATTCGTGCGCGTGCCAGATGTTCGTCCGGAAGAGCTCATTCAGACAGCATAAGTGTTCTTAATAAAGCGAGAACATTAGAAAATAATAGTTAGATTATTATTAATTCCTCTGGTATTTGTTATTAGAACACTGTTTATGAAGCACTTGTTTGGTGTTGTTAATGTGGAGACCATATGGCGACAGCGTGTTCCCAGGAGTAAAATCTCTAGTGATTTTTGCAGCAACCTTTTTGGCCAGGGCTCATCTTTTGGCTGCAAATACCCTGCCGAGCAGTGAGAGTAGAAGCAGTCCCTTGGCTAAAACAGCTATCCATTCAGTTAATTTGTCTGCAGAGGTGCCCTTGGGGCTAGGGTGGAGACTGCCAAGCTATTACTTGTGGATTACTTGTGGAAGGGGGAGCCCCAGCGAATCGTGCTGTTATCGCACGCTCAACAGCCCTGCTTACCTGCCCTGTGGACAGGCCCCACCACTCTGGCTGGCTCAGCAGCCTCCAGCAGCCTCCAGCAGCCTCCATCTATCCCATTTGCTCTTTTGGGACGCACCACGTTGCTGATTTTGGGCAGATAAAGCCCAGGCATCACAAGGGCAGATGGGATTTTTCCATATTCAAGCTGCCTATTAGGACAAATATGGGTATTACATAGGAGCACCGTGTGTGACAGGCTACATCTGCGTTGGCATCTTAGGTATAGCACAGCTAAACCCACTGGGGACATAGTACTGGGAATTATGTACGGGGAAACACCTTCCCTTTTTTCAGAGTTCCAAGACCAAGAAGCTCCACAATGTCACTGCATAGCAGATCCAGGGCCAGTGCTAGTCTTCCTTGGATCTGGAGAATACGCACATCTGTTTAGGCGTGGAAAAGTGTAAGACAAAAGTCTAAAACTTTGCTAAGAACATTTTTTATGGTAGAAGACCAGCAGCAGTAATACCTTGTTAGGCAACTACCGTGTGTTGACTAAGTCAGCCGCATGTTGGGTTAACAAATCAGCAGCAGGCATCCTGGGAATAAGAGACATTAAATATGATCTGAAATTGCAGTTAAGGACAGACATTGTGTTTCCTCTCTGAAGACTTAATAAGCAGAGACAGGGTATAAACAGAAAAAAAAAAACTACCAAGCGAGGCTCCTCCCCTGTCTCTTTGCCTTCTCTTGCCTGACATGTCTCAGCTGGCCCTGAATTACACGCTGTCCGGCCAGCAGGCAGGCAGCCGCACACAGACTGGACAAACAGGGTTTTGTAAAGGAGGAATCAGGCTCAGCAGTTCCACTGCGATTTCCCAGCATGTCTTGATGTTTTTTCTGGGTGTGGGTCAATTACTGTTGAAATTCCCCCTCTTTCTTTCTGTTCGGCTTTCTCAGACTAGAATCCCAAGCTGCACTAAAGCACTCAACCAGGGCTTTGGCTTTGCTAGAGCACAATCTTGTGGAAAATGTAGAATCCCAAGATGTCCCAAAGGATCTTGTGTAGATAGTCTTATCTCAGACAAGAGCTGAAATGAAATAAACAGCAGCGTTTGTGCAGGGCAAGCATTTAAGAAATCAGCAGGAGATTCCAAGTGAAGACAGTGACTGAAGAGGGTGAAGATGCTACAGTCCCTGCATTAAGGGGAGAAAAGAAGGGAAAGGCCAAAAGCCACATTAGCAGTTGTTTGTGCAACAGTTGGGCTGGAAGAATTGGGGACAAAATGATGAGAATCAAATCTGTCTCAGAGAGAAAATCCTTACTGTTCCAAAGTTGCTTTAATTTGCTTAAAACAAGGCTGAGGGTTGCTGTTTTCCCACATGCTGCTCATGCTTGAGCAGTCATCATCATCTGTATAAGGAAATAGAGCTGGGTGTAGCTCAATAGCTTGGCTGTGCATGATTCAGAGAGTAACCCCTTGTTCTACAACCAAATTAAAATCAGATGGTTCATTACATCTCTAAAGAGTTAGCTTTCCCGACAGAAATGTTAATGGAAAAGGTTTGCAGAACAAAATCCAGGCACAATTTAGACATGCCAATAGGAGCCTCAACCTATTCTGTTTATACATAAACCCTTTTTTTATTATTTCCTTCTATAGAAAAGAGACATTGCAGTGTCAGCAAAGAGCTGTTTCTGGTTTTGTGCTATACAAGATTCAGTGCTCTAAAAACAGCTACAGTTATCTCCCTTCTCTGAGTTTCTTATGTTGCATATGCCAAGATTATTACTTTAAGGCCATTAACACAAAATCAGAAAGATCTTGCCTTTTTTTTCTTTTTTTCTTTTTCTTTTTTTTTTTTTTTTTTTTTTTTTTTTTTTTTTTTTTTTTTTTTTTTTTTTTTTTTTTTTTTTTTTTTTTTTTTTCTTTATTTTTTTTTTCTTTTTTTTTAAAACTTGGCCTGTATTTCCTCTCCTTGTGGTAAAGCATTCTGTGGAAAGTGTGGCCCGAATACAGGCAAATACCTGTGATACCTGGTAGTTTTCCCAAAGATTCAACATTGAATCTTTTAATAAATTATTAAATTAGTGGAGAATAGAAACTGACAGATTGAAAAAGTGGACTAGCCTTGATGACAACACAAGCAGAAAAAGTTAACATTTAAATAATAGGTGTGCTTTAGGCTGTGGACTTCTTTGCTGACACATACGGATATTTTACGGGCTATTTTGGGGGGTTATTTCTAAACTTTGTCACATACTTAGTTACTAGACCCTTTCATGGTGCTTTCTAGAGGTGTTCATGATGTGTGCCAAGTGCAGCCACCTGAGCTTCCAGGGAGATGCACAGCTGCCAGACGCAGTGCTGGTAGTGTGTGGGTATCTGTTTGTAGCATCGGCCACAAAGGTTGTCACAGGCATTTCAATGTCAAAAATAAAAAATCTGTACTAAAACAGAGGTTGTTAATGAAAATTGTGACTTCTAAGTGGACCATCTCGCTATAAGTAAACATTTCCCAGAAAACATATGATGATGTCTGGAGACAGAATACAAGACAAGAGTAAGTGGAAACTCATTTTAGCTAGTGGTTATAAGTAAAGCAACTTATTAAATAAGTCAAATAACTAAGTTTTCCAAAAACTATGAATATTAAATGCAAACTGTCCTAGTTTTCATTCTTTAGAAGACACACCAATGATTTTTTTAAGTTCAAGATGTCAGCTCTCTTCCCCACTTGTATGTTGGTCAAGCAGGTGATACTGGTAATGATACTGGTGTGATACTGGTAATAGGCAATTTCAGTCTGCTCTGAGGAGAGTGGGTGTGTTGTGCTTACCTCTGAGTATACTGCACAAAAAACTGCTCCCCCAGCACGGTCTTTATTTCCTCCAGACGCTGAGCTGGGGTCGGCTGCAGCATGCCATCGGGCCGGTCGGACTGCGGAGCCGAGTCTGGGAGTCGCTTATTCTGCGTTCTGCTAGAAGTAGAAGTATTTGTTTCAATTAGCCGGCAAATAAGTGTTTTCAGTACCATTTCCCCACTCAATAGTAGGAGTACAAGGACAAATCCACTTACTTGGCTCCCTAAACTGTGCCTTTTTCACTGTTAAGAGTCAGAGGCTGTCTAAAGTGCAGTTCTCGACTTTGAAAAGCAGCGCGTTTGTAAGACGGAGCTACCTTTATTCAGACTGTAGTTAACAGTCCGCTGGTCCTGATCCCTCTCAGGTATCTTCCGGGCTCACCTAAAGCAGGAGGGGTGCAGCACAGTGAAGCAATCCCTACCGATGTCGCTCTCTGAGTTCTTGTTTGCACAGTAGCGATAGACAAATGAGGGCTCAGACCCTCCATCGTCTTTGTTTGGGTCTGATTGCAAGTAACGGCACCTCAGGTTGTTTGTCAGCAAATGCAGATGATGGGTTGTCTCCTGGGTTGTCCAGGTTGGTCTAAATGGCACTATCCCCAGCCCCACGTCCTTTTTCTGTCACAGTACTTCAGAACGGTGCACTCCTAGTATCAGTCAACGCTAGTGAGGTTTGTAGTACCTGTAAGGCACGAACCTGTCTATGCCCTATCCACAAATGAGCTACGCACACATCTTAATTAGGCAGTTCGTGCCCCATGCTTTCTTTTCCTGCAGTGCCCCACACATTGGAACTCCTTCGGACACCCTGGAGGAGGGTTGCCAACTGTCCACCACCTTACCTTGTGAACAGCCAGCGCAAAGTAACTTGTGTGTCTCCTTTGAGTCTTTGTCAACGTAACACGGTGATTGTGATACGCCACGTGAAATACCAGCTACCTACAGGATGGTTCTAGCCTCATCGCTGTTGGAGCTGAGTGTGAAGAAATGCAGTTGTAAAGTTGGCTGGGCTGCTTTGTAGCAGCATCACATTCAGTGAAAGCAAGCAGAGGGGGGGAAAAAAGCGTGGAGCTCAGCAGGTAGTAGTGAACCTTCTCACATATTGACTGGACTCTGCTGATTGTCTGAAACATGAGTTCTACTTGAGCTATTTCATAAGAGACTGACTGCTGAGGATCTGCTTCAGTAAAGGGATGATGCTTGAGATCTTTCGTTTGCATGTGGAAAAAGAAAAAAAAAAGAGAAAAAATAATTCTAATGTTCTTATACTGCCAGAGCAAGAAGCTACTGTGTGCTAAAAGCTAGCAAATTGGTCAGCCTCAGTGCTGGATGGCTGCCATTTTAGGAAAAAAAACAGAAAATCAGGGTGTTGTACAAAATTGAACTTGGAGATGAGCTTGTGATGCCATTTTAGTGGGTGAACCAAATGTGTCCTTACCTGATGGCATCTCTTCATGAAGATCTTTGGCAAACTAGCACTGGTGATGTGAAAATCCAGTGAATTACCCTCTTTCTGTTCTAGGCAAGCTTCCTTTCTTCACCAGCATTCAGGCAGGAATCGGGTGAGGGCCAGAGACATACTTGAGCCTTCCTGGCTTAGGAGAGAATCTGACAACCCCTCACAGGAAAAAGGCCTTAAACCTTGGGGCTTTTTTTGGTTTGTGATTCAAAATGGGTCCAAATGAGCCATTCGGCTGGGATACTCTTTTCATTGAGGCAACATAAACTGTAGCCTTGCTCCCAGGTTTAGTAGAAATTTGCCAGAAGATAAGGGTAGCTGCTGAAGCCTGGTGAAGAGGAGGAAAGCAATGGGCTGGAAGCAACAGCTAGAACACCAGGGAAATATCTTAGTGAATTCAGTAGATAATCAGAAGGAGAATCACAGATTGCCATTTGTTGGCAGAGAATTGTCTGACTGTGATACTTGAGAATAACTGAAGATATAAAACTTGCAGATGCATGAAGGCACATACTTAAATGCTTGTCCTCTGGCTACTGTGAAGACAGATATAACTGCAGTTTTAATTATTACACTTTGAATGCTCACATAGATCCCAAATCAAAGGAAACCCATTATTTTCTTCAAATAAATACTGCATGCTGACACCTTCTCAGTGAAATACATTTCCGATTGTAAATTCATGAGTGCCATTGAAAGCGAAAGAAATAATATTTAGATAGCGTATCTGTTCCATGTAATAAGGTAAATAAGAGTTGTATAAAGTACTCCTGTACTGCAAAGGATCCTGCTCAATTCTGTGTGTAGATTCAAGTGCTTTTGCTGAGGAGAACATGCCAAAGCGTGAACTGGGTTAGTTTTATACCTGCACAATTTCTGTCCACAGGAGAGCTGGCTGCCAGTAACTGTGGCCACTGGCTTTGGCTCTTACCAAGATCCAAATATAAGCTATTTGATTTTTAAAAAGTGGGTTTGCTGCTGTCTGTACATCATGGCTCACGTTGTGCTGTACCTGAGTGGCTGAAGTATTTAGGACTTGAGATGGTTACAGTGATATGAATGTGTCAGGAAGGTCAAACAAAGTTCTAAAATCCAAAGTTTCATGCTGCCATAATGAGTATGCTATATTTTTGCAAGAATGTACTAGTAAAGTAATAACCCTTTCAGTGGACTCCTGACAGTTTAATAACAGTAATGATAGAGCAATAATATGCTGGCCACTGCCAAAAATAATCCAACAACTTTTCCGACTGTTCTGCCACCCTAAGAAAACACTGCTTCAGTTCCAACTGGCTGTTTTTTAACCACAAAAGAGTTTATTTTCAGCAGGGCTTTTTTTTAAAGTCCTTTTACTGTCTTCTTCCCGGATTCCTGGTAGTGGTGGAATCCAGTAAATGATGCAGTGTTATTCAAATGATGCTGAAGACAGGATCTGTATACTATTTCTCTCTATCTGCCATTCCCAGAGATTAATAAAATATCCTACTGAAGTAACTATTTCTTCAGAATTTACATGCATTCAGGATTATGGACCTGGGGGTTAAAAAAAACCTCACTTCATTTGCATTTCTTAGTCTCAGCACATATGGTAGGAGTAATGGCACATTATACGTCTATAAAATGCTATTTGCACATGTATATTTCATAGGGGTTTACAGTAAAACAAATGCAGTATTTACCAACTGATCTAAGGGTTGCCTGAAAGGCAGGTTGGAACACATTCTTGCTTTCTTTGAAGAGTGCTGCATTTTTTTTTTCTTTGAGGTTTTTGTCCTAGCATTATACAGTTCTGTAAATACGGTGATTATTTTGCTTTTTGAAATCTCAGGATGTGAGACTTGAAAGACCAGGAAAATAAACAAACACCTGGTGGAGCAATCAGTAATTAAAGCCATATGACTGTGTTACAGTTCTACCAAGAAACTAAGAAACAAGCCTTGATTTTATACCAGGACACCTCTGACACCTCACATAATTACTGTCATAGTACTGAACAGGTGGGAGCATCCTCAGCTTGCATGAAGTGTGCTGCTGCTTGAATTGAAGGAACAAATTTTTCCAAAATGCTTTGGCAAGCCTTTTCGTTGTTTGTCGCCCAGAATGCACCAGTAAAGCTTTAATTAAGTGCCAATTTTTATCCTAAATACTTACTATTTGCTGCACAAAGTAGTGATTAGGCCATTAGAGCAGAGAAACCAATGGTAATATATGAGACCTGTCTGTCTTGTAGGTCTTGAGGTTCTTGGGTATCCTGCTGCTTCCAGTAATGCCTGACTAGGTAAAGTGAAGCACTGGAGTTTAATTGGGCTATCGATGTGATATCACTATCTGTAAATGTTGTTAGTAAAAGCAAAGCACGTTTGTCTGTAATACAGAATATTTTAGTGCCTTACTTCAATAGAGAAGACAGTGCAGCCTTCTAGTTGCACGTGCAGGATATTCCATTAAAGTATCTCCTATGCGAGTAAGAGACAAGATAAAATAATGCTCAGTTTAGCTCAATCAAATACAGTACGTAAATTATTTTCTAAATAAAAATAAACATAGGCGATAAACATAGGCTAAGAATCCTGTAATCTAAAGCATGATGCAGTTTGAAATGTTGTTTTCTGTTGTTCTTGGAGTATTTTAGGGATATGCAAAAAATAAACAGAAAGAATATTTGAACCTTTTGTCCTTATAACTATAGAAATGATGATATATCTTGAATTTATGAAATTACTCGTATTTCAGAAGTGATCTCCCTAGTGCAAATAACCTAGTTACTCTCAAATCTCATGCAGTTCATGCAGAAGGTCTGGAAGAGCAAGGAATTAGGCTTGTGAAAACACACATCTGATTTACCAATTTTATAGTTCAGATTACAGGAAACAAAAGAAAATAATCATAAAAGCAGGAAATAATAGTTTTCAGTGTATTGAATAAGCCAATAGAGTCCCCAAAGGATTTGATTAGACTTCTCCATTTCACAGATGAGAAGTGGTTGCTTTATTCAACAGTGACAAAAGAAGTTGTTCATACTGTATAGAGTTTGACCCAGCAGTGGAATCAGTGCAGTTCTTTCCAGTGACACATGGAGCACGTGTGCTGTGCTGGGGCTACTGGTAGCAGATGGTTTGCAGTCAGTAAACTGCCACTTCTTTTCTGGTGTGATTTGCAATGATGGATGATATGCTTGGCTGCCTATGCAGCAAATGGGATCATGGAGGTCACCAAAATAAGCAATAAGTACTGTATTAGTTTTATCTCACTGCTTCTGGTAGTAAGCGAGAAACGAGGGAGGCAGTAGCTGCTGAAGTTGCTGTTAAAGAGAAGGTGTCTACTGGCACATCTTCCTCACTGAAGCATTTGAACAGCTATATGAATTAAAATTTAGCAGTAGCAATTCAGGGAAAAAACTGCGGAGACCTGAGAGACCTTGAAGGGAATCCTTAAGCCATTATGACTAAGAGGGGTGTCAGAGGCACTGCAGTTCAGCTTTCCCTTGATCTTAGCTGATGAGCAAGAAGATGGGAATTTCTACTGGACTCAAGATTTCATTCCTCTGTTATATCTACAGTGACTCATCCTGAGCTTTATGTGTGCTGGAGAGCCAGTTGGAAGCTATCTGTGTCTCATACACTTCCTTTTGTTCCAAATGCCTCCAGTACTGAAATGTTCCTTTGAGTATTTCTAGGGAGAGCAGTAGACTGAGAAGAATGCTGCCCTGCAGCGATGAGCATGCATCATGTCACCATGATCATCGTCATCACAGGATGTGCAACAAATACCTGCCTCTAGATTTCTGACTCAAGTTTAGTCTAAGCAAGGGTAATAACAGGAATGCCTGATAGCACATGATGCATCAGTCCATTTGGACTGAAGGTAAAATAGCACTGAGTCTTGACGTGCATGGTGGGGATTCACCAAATCAGAAACCAGTAAGGCTTTGGAAAATACTTCATCTTAGGGCTTATTTGATGCTTATTGGGGCATAAGTAATGGGAACTTATTTGCAGCTTATTTGCAGGAGGCTAATTTTACTGTTTCTATCCTCCTGAAGTAGTACATAGATTTTCCAATGGCTACTGCCTCTGCAGAGAAGCTCAACAAGAGGAAAACAAGTCTATTGCCCATCACCTTCATGGAGGGTCCTTCTCCTCAGAGCCCAGGTTGCCGAGTGAAGCTGCCTGGTGGGAGAGACCCAGCCTGCAGCAGCCGGCGGTGGTTCCTTGCAGTAGGTGATAGACTCGTGACACGGGACAGACAGAGCTCACCTTTAAAAGGTTCACTTTCTGAGCTGTAAAACATAATCGAGACTTCTAAGAATGTAATGTTAGGCATCGTGACACTCTCGCATGTAATATATGGTGATAGGAATTTAGAGTCATAAACAGGCATCTAAAATATGGCTTCCTTTTGAAAAAAAATACATGATCTTCAGGTCATGACAGCCATACCAGTAAAAACTTGCAACGGGGTGCAGCTCTTATTGAGACAGGTTGGCTGCTGGGGCAGTGTTAAACGTGCACAGAGCCACCCTGACAGGAGAGAAAATTTTATCCTATTTAAGATAACAAAGACAAACTGACAGCCGTTAAATAAAAGATACATCAATTGTCTCAGGGTAAAAATCTCTTTAAATACAGTGAAGGAAAAATGATTTAATGGTCACTTATCAAAACTAGTGAGAAATCTCTCTGAAAATAAGTAACAGAAAATAGCCTTAGAATGAGCATGTGAATCGGACTCTCCTGAAGGCAAAGACCTCAATGGCATAAAACTGGTAAAATGAAGTGAACTAGATATAAAAATGCTGTCTAAAAATAAATTATGGTAGCATACTACGGTTGTATATCATCCCTATATTAACATCTATAAAGCAAATCCTAAAAGTAATGACTGATACGTGATGATTACTTTGAAACTTCCGATATAGACTTCAAACTGTGTATGTATTTTATAGAACTCCAGGCTTTCATAAATCTTCATTCATTGGCACAGAGGAGTGACTGAAGATCTCAAGACACTAACTGGAAGGAAAACTACTGCAGCATAAATGGGATAAATCCAGGAAGAGAGTTGTTCCCTACTTGCTGCTTGAAACAGTGAGTCCAGAAGAGCTGCTGAGAGTCTGCGTGTGGCCTGTCCTTCTCTCCCTCTACACTTTTCCCAAGGTTTCCAATACAAAATGGTCAGAAATGAAAGAACTGGAATTTCAGACTTTATGAAACTATCGAAATCAAACTGGAATTCATCTGGGAAAAGAAAGTATGAGGGCAATCAGATTACAATGTTACTAGCCTGTCTTACAGCCAAAAGTAAAGGCAGAAAAATACAGTATCTTTAAGGGCCAGTAAACTTTTCCAACTAGTGATCTTATTCCAGCTATTCTGAAAGGAACATAAATCCTGATTCTTGTCCAAATTGATTAATTAATTGCCCTGATTAATAAGAAGCAGCTGAACTCTAAGAGCAATGCTAGCATTTAATTATTATTAAAGCTCATCATTTTCATTTTTGGTACCCTTTTTCTCTTTTGTACCACCGTACAAAGAAATTTGAAACAAATGAGATTTTCAGCGATTGGACGTGTATTCTAGTGGAAGTGACCTGAGTGTGCCAGGCAGCTGCTGCTCGAAAGATCCAACTAATCCCAGAAAGCAAAGATAGTTTGAACGGGGTCCACACTTGAGCTGTGTGCTGTGGGCTTCTGGGCGCAGACCCAGTGGGTGAGTAGGAGTTTTGTCTTTCTATTCTGTCAGAGTTTGAGGGGAGGCAGCTGCTGTGACTGTTTTAAGAGAGGAGGTTTTTCTTCCCCACCCAGATGTTTTAAGGTGAAATGAAATTGAAGGTGAAATTTAAATGTGGGAAGGGGTTTTGTCTGCATCTCGAACCAGCCTGACCACTCTGCAACATCTTCACCTCGCACGGAGCTGGAGTAAGGATCAGCCTAACAGGCAGAGAAGTAAATGATGACACAGAGTGCAACATGTTCTCCCTTGCGGGGAGTCCACAGCTGCCTCTGAAATAAATGCCTCTGTCTTTGAACGGTTCTCCTGGTTGTACAGATATTCTATGCAAAAGGACAGTTAAACAGAAAAAAATGTTTGTAAAGAAGAGACCTGATCCTTTCTTTTACTCTTTGCTCTCTCACACATGGGAATCCTTTAAGCAAAGAACAAAGTGCAAAGAAGTTTAAATGAAGTTCAGGCTTCAGCAACCTCTGCTTAAGAACGGGAAACAGTGAGTTGGACTAACCTGTCAGCTTCAACAATTCTTATAAATCTGCATTTGGCAACACACTTAGGTTAGGAATATTTGTGGAGTTTCTACATGTTCGTTTTCTGTTTTCTGGCATCATCTGGTTGCTGAACGCATTTTTTGCTACAGTCAAAAAGAATAATGGGTAAGATGCATCTCTTTCCTTTTAATTGTGCACTTGCGTGTTTCTGCTCTTTTTCTGGAACTGTCTTTGGCCTTATTCTGAGTTTGAATAAATTTGGATGCCTAAATTGCAAAGCGATGCTAATCGCTGAGGTGGTTTGACATCTTAAACTGTTAACTTTTACTTTCACTGTTAACATCTGTTAACTTTAGCTGTTTAACTGTTAACTGCTAAACTGTTTACATTTCAGCTTTCTGTGGGGTTCACTGACTTCCCTGGTATCTAGAGTTTGAAATGGGGGAGTTCTAATAAAAGCAGGCCAGGATGGGAAGTTTACTGTTACTGTGTTTACCAATGTACTATTTTCCTTGCTGTCTTTTCTTGTATTAGGTATGAATCTTTTTGTCATTTCCATAGTGAGGCCAATCAGTAGATTGAATGTGTGAACTCTTGGAAGTGGGATGACTAAAGTGCTGTAACAAGTTTTCTCACCCTACATTCATCAAAATGATCTTGCAGGAGCTGCTTAAACAAAACTGTACCACATACCTTACAGAAGATATGGGGGAACGAGTCAGAGTGGGAGGAGGTACTTCTGAGAGTTGTGGAATGGTAACTTGCTGTAGGAATGAGAAGCTACAGAAATAATAACTTTTAAATAGTATTTGAAGGCTACAGCTGGTCAGTGCAATACAGCTTGAAGTTCAGATCATGCTTCTTCCAGTTTGGTAAGGGAAAAAATGTTGCAGAGAAATGCACGGATGTTCCTAGCACGACAAGATGGGAAGAGCCTTTGGTTGCTGAGCCTCCGAGAGGGATGACAATTCCAAACCCTGTAAACTCCTCAGCATGAGGCAGCGCTGCAGCGAGCTGTGGGATGCAAATGCTATTGATACCACTACTACACAACCGAGCACGTAATTCAAACCAGGGCGGACAAAGAGCTGTGGCCTCCGTGGAAGAGGGATATCTTTGCACAAACTTTGATGTTAAAAAATAGTGACTTGAACTCACAAATACAGCGATTTACCCTGCTAAAAGAAGACTTGGAATCTCTTCCCAGAATTACGGCGTTTTAATTAGAAGAATGTGAGCACTGTCTTAATCTTGTTAATAGGGATAGACACGGATAAGGCAGAAAGAAAATCCACAGCAACACAGCCTAAACATGAAAATCAATGGCTCGGAGGCTAGTAACAGCAATGCTCGTTACAGCAACAGAACTGCTCCCTGTCTCTACTTTTCATACAAGACTAAGCTTGACAATAAAGTGAATAAGTTGGAAGAAATACCTCTTCTGCCTTGTAACACTGAGCTACATCACACACAGCTATTGGAAAATATATGGTGAAATGTAGGGAAAGGTATTCTAAATTTACAAACCAAATCCACAGACACGTGATTGTTTTCTTTAAGTTTCCTTTTAGCCCTTTTAAATTCTTGTAACGTTCAAGGATCAATAAGAATCTCATCTGTAGCTGATTCTGGCAGATGTTAATCTTTCCCTTGGCTTTGCAGTCTGCTTGAAATAGTACTTGTTTCTTCATGTCAGGCCTCTGGCAATGCTTACTGGAGTTAAGATTACAGTCTCCAGTGAATCCCATTTTTCTGTCATTAACTTTCTAAAGTGTTCCCCATAGCTGGCAACTTTTCCATGCTTGGAGACCTAGTTAGTGGGAAGCTGGGAGAGTGATGGGTTTTGTCTGTCTAGAGTCATTGTGTCTCTAATTGAGATTTGTTTAACTTTGTCATTAAGCCCATTTGTGTTGTAAGTGTAACAATGATCACACACTTTCCTTGTACACTGGCTACCTTTCTGTTGTGATTTACGTATTAGTGAAAGAAGAAAACACCTCCATGTTTACTTAAGATTTTTACCCTTTTTTCCCCATTAACTTGATTAATAAATTCAGCAAAGTTTTGGATTGGAAATTAGAGACATGGCTCATTTTCAGAGCCTGTGCTATGTTCTAGCTAAGCAAGGGGCTAAATTTATTTAGCAATAATACCGGTGCTCTGCTTTCAGTAGCTGCTTGTATAGGTAGCAATTAATAACCTGCAGATCGCAGGTTACAGGTCACTTTCCTTCTCTTAGAATTTGAGTCGAGGTGACCAAAACTCAGAGTTACAACATGAGCTTGACAGCTTTAGCAGTTGGGGAAGCCAAATACTTGCTTCTTAATAAGAAAAAAGAACGCTGATTAGAACTGAGTCATCCTGCTCTATTCCAGTGTTGGTATGAATGGCATTCCCTATGGATCGGCCTGCACAGAGGGAAGTGCCAAACCATAACCAAGACTGAGTGACCGAGTTCAGTCAAACCTTTCAAAATATCACCCATGAGTTTTACATACAAGAAAATAAAAAAGTAGCGATGTTCTCAGTCAAGAAGTTAATTGCTTCCTGAGAACTTGAATTATTCTTTGCAATATTTTGAAGATTTTCACTAGGATTCCCTCCAAGTGGAAGCATTTTTTCCCCGTTTTATACATTTACATTAGGTTACACTGTAATGTGCATATTAACAGGCTGAAATATGGCACCTGCCCTCTCTCATATTCTTCCTTCTAAATGGTGCTGCAACGTTGACTTGTTTCTGGAACAGGTAATTTGCAGAGCCTCTAGGAATTAAAATAAGTTTTTAGAAGCTTTTAGAAAGATAAATAATACCAACCTCTTGCAGATAAGTCTACTAGCAGCAAAAATCACACCTGGAAAGGAAATGGGGTATTTTAGAGTTAAGTCGGTAGGTTTTTCAGTTGTTATTTTTAGAGAATTAATCCCAAAAGGATATTTCTATGGGTTTTGTTTCTTACATCTAGCCAAAATTGTTTCAAATAGGAGCTGAAGACAGTTTATGTCAAATTTTTTGCAACAGTTTGTCCAACTGAAAATAACGGTGGTTGTTTAAATACTTGTCTGGTTCCTGATGCGCCCCAGGTTATACGTGATAGTGAAAAAATTATCATCAGCACATCTGTAAATGAATCACCGCTTTTCCTGCACCCACATAGTTGCACAATTTTACTGACTGTTTGCTTTGATGAATATTTGATATTTGTCATGTGAAGCTATTCCATCCCATTTGTCATATCAGAAATTCCAAGCACACTTAAGCCCTTAATACGTCATAGTTAATGTATTCATAATAATTTTGTAACCCAATACAATATGACACGGTAGTCTTCTTTAATTACCAATCATATAAAGATAAAAGTTACAACACAGAGATGTGGCTGCAAATCATGCACCTGGGTAAAGCTTTTTCTCATCTGACTGTACTAGACTGTGTGGCACAGACTGTGCAAAGCAGGTGCGAGAATTTTAGGTAAGATCCATTGTTACAAAATAAGCAATTACTTTTCTTTCTTGGGTTGTTTTTTTTGTTTTTGTTTTTTTTTTTTCCCTCCAGTGGATCAAGATGATAAATCTTATCTCATGCTGATAAGGCTTGACTCAACATGAAAGCTGGGAATGGAAGAGTCTTCCTTTTCCTTTATATTTTATGATTTGTTGAATGATGGCAGTGCTAGGAGAAAAGTGAAATAAAGCTGAAGAAAATAAAAGGAGGTTAAAGCGTTTTGTCAGAGCTGTTCTTAAAGTTCAGTTCTGTTTCCTTTGCATTGCTTCTAGAACAGGGGATTGCTTGCAGAACAGATAATCCCCTATATGAGTGGGGAAGGTGGAAAGGCATATAAATTCTCATTCCAAATTCATCCTGGACCTTTTACTAACAAGTAAAACCTTTTACTAACTTACTCTGAGTTTATAATACTAATTTTCAGTTCCGGTTTTCTGTGCTGGATAACGTAAACAAAAAATTCTTTCTTTTTCTGCTGTTATGTTCAACCCTGCAAAGAACAATATTTGGATTTCGTAAAGAATCTTGGCACGTTTACTCCAAAGCTCATATACTGCACTTACAACTTGTTACTAGCTGGGAACCTGCTGGTGATACGCATGGGCTGTCTGATATGGTTTTGGTCTTTGTTGTCTAGTCCTTAGTCACAACAGAGGAAGCATAATAAAATACATAGTCCTTTTCCCTCATAATTATGACTCAACTTGTATTTCAGTTTAGTGCAGATCACTCAGCAGTGTGCAGGACAGAACAGAGGAACTGCCTGAACAGAATACCTAAAAATACTCTCCCACAGTGAAGAATAAGAATTGCATCCTTTATTAAATGTGTGTGTTTGCACAGTAGGTAAAGTGCCAAGTGAATACAATCACAAAGGCTTTGGCAATCTTCTGCAGGCAGGACAGAATACCATGTCTGGACTCTGCACGTTCTCTAGCTCCACAAAAAGCATTACGTAAAGTCTGATGTCAAATCTTTATTTCCATGTTTTGTGTGATGATATTAATTAGTTCAAATAACCTGACATATTTGAAATTCACTGTCATTGTATCACTTCACATTATTTTCTTTGTCTGGATATGTAATGTGCACCTAGTCGTATTTATTGCAGTAATATTTGTTAATGCTTTTGTCTGTTGAATCAATTGTCAGGAACAATCATAATAGTTGCAAGACGGCAATTTTATTCTGAATTGGAAGGAAGGTAGAATGCATGAGCGTATTCTAGAGAGGCAAAAGATAACATTTGTAGCCAAACACCCCTAAATGACTAATGAGAGAAAGAATGGGTGGTTTCTCATATGGAAAAGCTCATAGGTGTCAAAATAGTAATAAATACAGGCCAAGAACATGGACATCATCCTTTGTCAGTGGAGCCAATTCAAGTCCTACCTAGGAGACTCAATGTCACCCATAATGCTCTTCCTTGGCTCTGAGTTCCTTACAGACCTGCTGTATGACCGGTCATCCCCAGAATTCTGCATTGATCACATCTATCCAAGAAAATAATATTGCAGAAAGTTTGCTGTTGTTATTGACTACCCAATGCTAGCCTTCTCGTAAATGGCACATAGATCCTTCTTTAAGCAGGAAGATAGATCAGATGACCTCCCGAGGTCCTTTCCAATTTGATTTATTCTTTGATTCTACACTTCTCAATATTTGAAGGCCATCTTCCTCTCAGGGACCCCTGTATAACTGCTTTGCTTAATTTGTTCTACGTACTGTTTTTAACATTATTAACTTTGAATGCGGAATTTCCTGTTCTCTTACTGGTACACACGGAGCGTATACCCATTGACCACAAAAGACTCTTAAGAGATTTTCTTAATTGAGACGGGAGGCTGTAGCTGTTGCAGTGCAAAGTGTGTTACCACTGTCAGTGGACAGTAGGGACTTCTCCCTTTATTTGTGGGTCATCTGTGCACCATCATTCTCCAGCAAGGGGCCAGGTAGAAAATGGAAGTGAAATAAGCCTATGCTTGGGTTACTGAAGTTATAACCAAGCTTGATATATTAGTACCACAAAGAATACACTCAATGGTTACTTGGGAATCCATTGCCTTTCTAGAGAATGTGAAAATGTAATGAAATGTAGCTACACAAAGTGATGGCAACAATCCCTATATCCACGTGCATATTTAGTTCAAAAGAATTAATGTGTTAATGTAATTCAGAACATTTAGGTCCCCCTAAGATTACATGCATGTGTATTTGTCTCACAGGTTTTGAGCACTTGATGCTCATAGCGTACTTGATTCCTCGAGATCTGTAAACAGCAGTAAAATTTGAATGGAGTATGAGACTCAACTAAATGTGAATTATTAGAAAGCATTTCTCTTGTTTCTTTCTAATTTACTAAAACCTTAGGGCACAATGGACACAAATTTAAACACAAAAGCAGCGTGTACAGTTTGTTTCCTGGGGACTTCCAGAAATGCAAGCGGTAGCTGATCTGGCGTGCAGTGTAAATTAGCATACTTTTAGCAAGTGCCCTATAGAGCGCTTTTTTTGTGGGTGTCTCAGTTTTTAAATGCACAACTTTCAGTTCCTGAGATTAAATTTCCGAAGCTGTTGCGCTCTTAAATTCCATATTGATATTCAGATGCTTCAGAGCCTGCTAAGTGGGTCCTAAATATGACACACAAATACAGCACAACTGGAAATTAGTAGCTGCTTTTGAAAGAAAACTGCCCTTTCTTCTGTAGATCGTCCTGCCCTGAAGCAAATTGTCCCATGAAGTCTCTCTGAGAAGCAGCTGCCTGCAGACTGTGCAACGCAGCAGTCCATTAACTGCAGTTAGAAAATTTGCTTCATACTTGTAAATGAGATGAAAAATGTGTACATTTTCGGAGATGGCTATTCTGTGCCCCCTTGCTCATTATTAATGAGGAAAAATGCCATTGTGGACAGGCTGCTGCGTAGAAGCGTTATTTTTAGTCTGAAATATGAAAGTACCAGAAAATTAAGATTTGGGCAGCTGCAGTGACAAAAGACATCCATCCTTACACTGCTTGACAGTAAATTCTTGCCTGCTGACCCACTGCAGCTGATGTGCCCTGCTGACCCTCCCTAAATGCCATGGTGTAGTAATTTTCATGGTTAATCAAAGTGCCGATCCTAAGTAGGGCTGAATTTATAGTGATGTTCATCAGAATTGTGAGTTGTTCTTGACATGTGTTAAGCAACGAATAGTTCATTTACAAGCGATTTGTGTGGCTGTGGAAACACATGTGCCTTAAACACCTTGCTGGTCTGGGGCTGGTACATACAGCGTCTCAAAAGGATCGTGAAAAAATGGGCAGGAAATGATGCATTTTGGAAAATACAGGCTGTGTCATTCACCACAGGGCAACTCTCTTTGTGAACAAGCACAGGTCTTTTTTCATACCTGAGTCATCCAGCACATAAAGGCTTCAAAAAAAAAAAAAACAAACCAAACCTCAAGATATGGTTCAAAATAGAAAAACACATATTCTGTGAGCCAGAGCTGTTAAACATGTCGTAATCAAAGTGCAATGTGGTTGTTGTGATTTTGTCAATAACATGTAAAGCAAGGCCCAAAACAGAGTCAAAGAAATTGTCTTACCTTCTATTTGATTTTTTTTTTCTGTCTTTGTGCTTCAGTCTTTTTCCACTGAAATCAATGGGAGTTTTGATACACAAGTCAATGGGAGCAGAATTTGATCTTTTATTAGCACATTGTTGTGGACCCTAAGGGAACAGGAAATTTGATTTTGGAGCCACGAACATAAATTGGGGAAAGATTATTTTTTTTTCTTTTTTAATCGGTTTAGTGGTTTGTGTTCAATGTGCAGTTTTAGAAAATCCCTGAACAAAAGAAGTCTTGAAATCTTGAAGATGGAAAAAAAGCTGAAAGGCTCTTTACTGGGAAATAAACATTGGTTCCAAGATAAGGAGAAGTCAAAGGTGTTTCATTCATTGAACAATGGCATAGGAAATTTAAATGATGGTACAGAAGCCTGGCAGTTAAGCCATCAAGGATGTTATTTAATACTACCTCATGCAGTCATTTTTATTTTGGATTTAGATAATATTACAGCAAAGTCTCATTCATATATATATATATATGTATGTAGGGCCTGGTTTCTACACGCATACAGCAATTTTCATCTAAACAGCTGTATGCAGGCTCAAAATACTGAGCAGCGCTTTTCACATATTCTCCTGCTGTTACATTGATGGTGTAATCTGAATGTCTTGCACATGAATATTGTCACACAGACAAGTACTGTATCTTTCTGTCTCTCATTCTTCTACACACGTGAGAGGAACCATGCAGTGGGGTGTACCTGGGTGTGCTGAGCAGTGACTTGCTGTATCCACCTCTGTGTATCTTCAGTGACTTCCCACCCCTCTGCAAATGCACTCAGCGTCTTACACCTTCATTTGTGTATCCATTACATTTGATTTCATCCCTTCTCCTCTGTCCCCATAATCGTCTACAAGCGCCAGGTGTTAGTATTCCACTAGAGCCATAATTTATCTCCAAGTACTTAATAATCTCAGAGAAGCAGAATTTGTGGGCGCAAAATCCCACTTTCACCCAAAGGAAGTTCTGTATAGTTGTAGTGTTTCTTTATGCGTGCTACAGGCTGAAAGACACATTTAACGTGTCAGCACCAAGTCAGCTACACCCGGGGGTAGGTGAGCAAAGTCAGGGTGACGTCTCGTGTCTCCACCTTTCAGCCTCGGAATACGCCAGCCCCATTCTTGGCATTCAGATCTCACTGTTTGCATTGCTGTTCTCTGGACTGCTGCATTTCGCAGGGTCATGCAGCTCCCAGAGGGAAAGCTATATCGTCAGTGTAATTAGTGATGTAGTATTTCCACACTGTTTTTTACTTAGATGTACGTATTTTCCGTGAAAGCAGGTAGAAAAGAATTGAGTTCAAGAATGAGTTTCAAATAAAGTGTCAGGTCCACGAATAAACAGGCCACAAAGATAGAAGATAAAATTGTATTTTCCCATTTGCAGTAGATTTCGGTGAATTTCACGAGATTAACCAGTTATGTACTTTCATAGGCCTTTCTCTACTACCTCAGTCATAATCTATTTAGACACTGATTTGCCTGAATAGCTGTAAATCTCAGCATTAACGTCCTTCTGTAGTGGAAACATGAACACATGCTTACACCTAATTCTTGAACAAAAATAAAACTAAAGAATTCTACCTTTTCCTTTTTGTTTTGCCAGAATCATCATTCTTTCATCAACGAACTAGCAGCCTATAGTAAATATTACACGGTCAGCTTTCTTCTTGCTAGGCTGGGTCAAGTATTTGACAGGCTAAAACTCTGAGAAGCAGGTTGGGCTGTCTGTACCAGAACAGAAGTTCCTCCAGGTCAGCGTTCTGTCTCCTGCGGTACCCAGGAGCGTTTAGGGAGCGATGTACAAACAGGGCAACCATATGGTGATCATCTCCTTGGTGCACTCTCCCACTCAGCAGGCATTTTCGAATCACAGATTTCCTGAACCACAGGTAGTCTCTTTGCTTTTAGTATGTCTGATGACTTTCTGAACTCCTGCAAACTACAATATCTTGTGGAAAGGAATTCTATAGCTCAATTACACATGGAGAGAGGAACCATCTTCTTTTGTTTGCCTTGAACCTGCCACCTGCTAGGTTTATTTCCCGCTCCTTGATTTTTGAACTGGGAGGCAATCAACAGCCATTTCCTTTTAAACATCTTAAGGACAATCATGACTATAAATATCTTCATTATACCCCTCCTCAGCCATGTCTTTTCCAGACTTAGAAATCGTGATCTTTGTAGTTTCTCTAAATATGGAAAATGTTCCAGGCCTTTCATCATCCTGCACCTTTTCTTGTTTTACTTTATTCTTTTTCTGAGATGTAAATGATGACAAGAACTACAAGCAATATTCAGATGCGGGGACAGTACAGGTTTATGGAGGGTCTGAGATTTTCTTTCCACCGACGAAGTTACATAGCTTCAGTATTTGTGGCACCAGGCAGATAAGAGTGCATATAATTTACATTAAGAGAGACTACGATCTCTTGGCGACAGTAAAAAACGATCTTGCTTTTCTTGGCCACATGATTTTTGGTATAAATACACACACACGCACAAATATTTAATGAATTCAGCAGAGCTGCACAAAGGGCATTGTATCAGGAGAACAAGCCACACGCATCCCATAGGACATCTGTCCCACAGCGGGAGATGCTTCTGTCGTAGAAATGCTCCTAAATACACGGCCTCTGGGACCAGGTTCAAGTCAAATTCAGAATAGGGAGAATTTCCTTCTTACTGTGAAAGAAGTAGCAGCGTTGTTACATGTGCCTTTCACTTTCTTTACCATGAGGCAAGTTTTGTGGGAAGAGGTGTTATCTTATATTTCTCTAATTCTATCAGCTGACCTAATAAATGTGTTAGTTCACAGTCACTTTCTGAATAAGCCCTTAAAACTTCTTTTCATGACAGGGCAGTTGCCAGCAGAGGTCACCATTGCCAGTTCGAAAGGAGTTGAGTTTCCCTAGTTTTTATTGGACTGAGATTTGAAGGATAGACAAATATTTCTAAACCCACCAATCCAGCATTGACTTTTGGTGTTAGAGTATTGAATCTTCTGGAGTGAAAGCATTAATTTTATGAACCCTTTATTTTCTACCAGCAGCGTTTGTTCTTAAAATATAGACTAAAAAAGACGGGCAGAATTATGTTAACTTCTTAAAATTACCAATATTTTTTCCACAGGCCTGTAATTTAATTCAATTAATACTAATAATATGTATTCCGTATCTGTTAGTCCTAAAAGCGTTTTTTAAGGAAACAGAAAACCAATTAATAGAATTTTCATTTAAAGGAACGTTTTTATATGGACCAGTAGGGGAATTTATGGGACTTAATCTATTGATTGAAATAATCTAGTTTTTAAATATGTTGTATCTGACCCTTGTTCCAGGTAACCCATTAAAGAAGGTCATTTTATACTGGAAAATGCTAATCTGAATATATATTTTAGGTAATTTTCTAGCTTGATTTTTTTAATTTAACGTCTGACAGTGATTACATAGACTGTCTAGTTATTCTGTGTAACAATTGTTTACTTAGCATATGGGTTAGAATGATCCTTTGTGCTCATTGTAATTCTCCACTGAACTTAAGACATCTGAAAAGATAATTTAATTTAATTGAGAAAATGGATACTGCTTAGCTAAGAGGATGAGCAAAAGAAAGCCACAGTTATTTTCTTTACTACCTTACTGTTAAACTGACAGATCCCTTTAGGGTGAGTGGCTGGGATTGATGGAGATGTGAAATCAGTGTTAGTCTATTGCATGGATCCAACAGCAGGGCTCCTCTCCAGACCTTACTGGGGTTTGCTAGAAAATGATTTTTTTATATATATATATATATATTTATAAATGTATTTAAAAGCCAAATCTTTCTAATCATACTCATGTGAACACTCCTGTTTATTTGGTTCTTCATTCCATCACTATAACTTCTTTGTGAAAATGTAGAAAATATTGTAACCTTCTGAGTTTCAGAAAACTGTCCGAAATGGTTGTTGTCAGGGTTATTTCCAAAAGCCTGTTTTTCATAATATCTGAAACAGGTCAGAAGTGCAAAGAGTAGGAACCTACAGGCAAGATAACTCCCTCTCTATCTTTTTGCAGATAATTGTCACATTTTATTTTGGCTCAGTAAAAAAGTACCCAAAAGACTTTGTCGTGATACTCTAATGCATGAAAACATCCATAAATTATCTAACAGTTAAAATGCAACTTCCAAGTTGTCACAACTTGGAAAAACCAGCCTGACAAGCACGCTTACTTTTGCTGTTTTTCTAAAACTTCTTGAGCATATAAGGAGAATTTAAAGTGAAGAAAGCAACTGAAGCTCCAACATTTTTTGTTCTAAGCACACAAATTCCTTCTGTCTCCCTGACAGGGGTCCGCATTTTTGACTCTGACCGGCGTTATCAGGTAAAACAGTGTTAGCACTGGGTATAAATCAACAAACGTTGTCCATTCCATCCTGTCACTAACAGGCAGGCGTTTGTAAGCTTTTCCAAGTGGACATCCTGGAGGATACACAGTCTCTAGTGAACTACTGCTCTGCCTGTAGCTGAAATGTTTCTGCCTTGGGCCAATCATGCTTTGATTTGGCTATTTGTTCATAGCTATTTACCTATGATTTACCTATTTATTCGTATTAGTAATGAAAAAAGTAAAGGAGTTCTTATCTAGAATAGAATTACCATAGGAAAAAAAAAAAGGAAAGTGTTAAGTAAGCCTAAATATTTAGAACAAAGACGGCAAAGAATTCTTGTATAGATGTAATTACTGTACAATGCAATAAAACTTCTCATAATAATAAAAGTTCTCGTTTAGCTGGTTAAAGAGAATGAGAATAATACGTTTCTCTAAGATTAAGCTATTCTTACTGAAGATGTTTTTCAAGCTTTCAGCTTAAACATAAATCCTTTACGAACACCTCCCAGATGTGTGTGCAGTTTAACCTGCATTAGCAGATGCAATTTTCAGTTTCACTAGACCCTGCTTTTCTGGCAAGCGCTATTTTTTAAAGCAGCGAGCACCAAAGAGAGTGAAAATCACTGCACAGCAAACCCACACGGGCTAATTTTGAAGATAACCCAAACTTCCACAACTGGTGCAGCAGCCCCCCCCCCCCCCCCCCCCCCCAGGACTTTGCGAGAACGCACCGTTGTGGGGGTCACTCACCTCAGAGCGGTACCGCTGGACGCCGCGGGTACAGGGGGGGGTCCGGAGGGCTGTGCGGGCTGGTTTGCGGTTCGCGGACACTTTCCCGAGCCAGAAGAGCCATTCACATTCCCGCTGCCTTCCCAGCCTCATTCACCGCTCCCGGCTCTGCTGCCCCGCACTGACTCACACGCCGAGCTCCCTCTGGGTCCTAGCGCCGTCAGCCGCTGGGAGCTGCACGGGCTCGTAGGAATTCGGCCCCTTGGCTTGGTGCCTGGCCCGGGCCGTGATGCACAGATGTGCGGTGAAAGTTTCAAAGCGTGCACCGGTTGTATGACTGTGCCTATAATAATAGCAGCGAGAAAACCTTCCAACTTCCCGGTCCCGGTGTCAAGAAGTGAGTCTTCTCTTCAAGGGACGTTTTCGTCTTCAGCCTTTCTGCTTTGCGTTTTAATCCTTGCGCTCAATTTAAAGATGAGAGCTCAGAGGAAGAAACTCTGAGCTCCCTGATGAATGGGTGCTTTTTAAATGACTCTCTAGAGCCCTTTACTCATGTCATCAGGCTGTAAACAAACCTATAGGAACACCAATAGTTAACTGGTGAAGCCGCGGACTACGGTGTCTTTAACAGGGGTCAGCCAAACACTGATGTAGAGTAGCAAATAGATATTTTACCCTGACTTGGAGCAGAGGCAAAGATTATATAAGAACCCTTCCAGTCATAATATTCTGTGTTTAACATGCTTACCTTAAGCAACAAAGAGATATGGAAATATTTTCCGTTATGTTTGCGGAGGGGGATTAAATACTTTACAAGGAAACAACAGAGTGTTTTAAGCACTGATAAAGATAGGAAATAAACGCAAAGGTGAAAAATTTCATAAGATAAAGAAACCCAACAAGTTGGTGAAAAACTACTCTAAAAAAAGTTGGGTAGCTGTGTAGAGAATTATGAAGCAGCCCCTTAGAATTTCATAGTTCTTACAGTGGCGTAATGCAACCTTTGTGATTACACAGACACATTGGGAAAATGTAAGTCGTCCTCCATTGAGAAGCAGACTACTGCATTTTATTTTCTGGAAATTATCGAATGTTTTTTGATTCCATCCAGAAGAGGGCAGCCATATGGAGGGACTTGTCCTTAAAATCCTTTGGGGAAGGGAAAGATGTGTGGAAGGTACGATGTAAAGGCATAGAGCAAGAAGGCAAGGTAGCTTTGAAATTATGTTTCTTATTTGCCACATGGATATGCTGCTTTCTGAACCTGAAGCAAGCATATCTTCATATTTTATTAAAGCTGCTAAACAAACCCTAAATTTCTTCCCCATGGTGCTGAAGATAGCAGTGGCTTCAGTGCTAGCCTGTTTCTTGGAGGTGGTGTGCATTTAAAATTGCCTGAAATATTCTTAAGGGAATTACAGCACAAAATGCTTGATGCAAGTGCTAAAATTACCTTCCCGGTTTGCCAGGATTATGCAGATTGCTTTGTTTTTCTAAAAGAAAAAATGCTTTCCCTACATGATAGCAGTCACAGACCTAAGTGTGATGTCTTCATTCAAACAGCCAGCCGTCAGAGTTTCTGAAAGTTTTTCCTGTAAAACTTGACCTCGGGATTTGGCCTTAGCTTCATATTTCATTGCAGAAATGCCAGGCTATTCTTGTGTTTGAGCATTTGTCTCGCTTCATTAGAATATCCTCAGATTAGGACTTTGTGCTGGAAAATTTGAAAGAGCATTATAGCCCATTGTGACTGTAGCGAACAGCATCAAACCAGAGATAGAAAAAAATATGGGGTTTTTTTTCTTTACTTAAAAGTTATTGCACGCTTGGGTTTAGCATCTCTCCAATTGATTTCTTGGCAAGAGCTGCCTGTCTTTTCTTAAAACCGGGGTCACAAAAGCTTGTTTGGACACGGTAATGATGAATACACTGTGCTGCTACTTAATCTGTAGCACAAGTGCTTATTTCTGTCATGAAGAAATCCTCCTCTTGTACCTTATTCTTGTACCTCTTGAGGTTACAGCAGCAGGCTGATACAAGCGAGAAGCCAGACAACTGTGACAGTCCTGGGGAAAAAGCACAAGCTTGTCTTCTCTTTTCTTACATTCCCGTGTAACCCAAACAAACAGGGTTTCTCTCTTTCCAGTGCCCTGCGGGGGGACCAGCACTGCACAGACGGGTGCCTGATCCCAGGTGGGCTGCTGTGCTCCAGGCTGAAAGCCTTGCACAGTGCTCATGTTTCTTTCTCTTTTAGCAGTGGTCTGAACGTCAGGTTTAAGGAGAACAGTCTTGCTACATGCACGGCTGCTTAATTTTTGTTCTGCATGAGCTGAGGGTTTTCATGCTTTTGGCACAGGGGATGAGGGACTGGTACCATTAGGCTGAGTCAGTAAAAGATGCGCTCTGGGATCAGAGAAGCAGCTGCATAAAGAGAAGTTCTGTGGGCACAGAACTAATGAATCCTGGTTCTCTACAGATTTGCATCCACTTACTTTTCTGCCTCTACTGCAATAAATTGAGGTCTCCCACGATCTCTTACATGAGCTTCCTTAAACAAAATCTCCAGTTCCCCCCACGAGTTAATCAACCCAGTGTGATTAACTGTAAAGTGTGTGCCCGAGCGCTGCCGTGTAGTGCGCTAACGCATTTCATTTCAGGAAAACAAAAGTCCTCAGACCAAAATGAAGAGCAGCACTGTTGAGAATGATGACTGTGGGTAAAATGTTTTGTGCTCTTCTGACCGCAGGGCTCTCTGCTCTGATGGCCAGGTTGAGCTCAGTGCAGCCCCAAGCCCCACAACAGCAACTCTGGATCGTCACAGACTCCTCCTTTCACATCAGCACTTCTGTCCAAGAAAGCTGGAAGGTGGAGGAGGCACAATGTATGAAAAAAGTGTCTTATGCTTATGTGGTATGTTTAGGATTGTAAAAGGGCTTGAGGACTATAGGGGGATTCCTCCTGGAGTCACACTCTTTTGCGCTGCTGAAGGTCTCAGGGAAGGCGTTTGAGAAGTGGCGGGGCTTTTCTGTTTAGAAGCAGCACTCTTCAATGAAAAAAACTGCCCAAAATGATGAAAGTCCTCATTTATTTCTGAAATCTTGTGGATTTGGAAGTAATAACAGGTGAATACCACTGGTATTCCTAAAATCTTGGCACTTTAGAGAGGTGTTGGGTCACTGAGAAAGGGGCCTACAGAGCATCAAATGGTTTTCAGAGATCCTGTAAAAGTATCGGGAGATGGGATGAGCTGAACAAGTTTTATTTGCTTCAGAGACACTTATTTACGTGTGTGTGTGCAAACAGTTACATTCAATACTCCCTTGTAATGACTAAGTCTCTACACGAACAAGGATGTATAAAAAATAACCCACTTTCCCTAGCTGTCCTGGAGGTGCTTTGATGTGAATGCAGGAAAAGTTCTAAGCATCGCAAATGAGGCATTCAAAGTGTAACAGAGTGTCTGTTTTACCTAAAAGAATATTTATAATTTCCAGGTTGAAAATTTTCCAGAAAATAGAACATAGCTATTTTGCGTAAACTTGTTTGAGAGCTCTCTTCCTAAGGCTAAATGGAAAGTAAGGAGTTATTAAACTTTTCCCTTAATATTCAGCTGGAGGAAGCTTACTCATGTTTGGCTGAGTAGAAGTTAACCAAGATGTTGGAAGGAATGATCACAATGCAAATTATCTTCTCGTGTTAGTTACAAAAAATTTAAAAAGTTGATATAGGAATTAAGTGGTTATTTTGTCTTTATTAGTTTGTGTAGCATTACTTTGTAATATTATCTGTGTGGTAGAAGTTACTAGAAAAAAGAGGCAGCTTACTTATTGGTCATGAATAAATAGGTCAGACAAACAAGTTCATTACTGATTTACCGTAGGACTTTGTCTGCTGTAAATATTTTCTTAACTGTTTCTGCCTCATGGCTTCACAGTTGAGTCGATAACACATACAGAATGTAGCTTGGCTGCGTTGGAACATTGATCTGTACATGATGCGTTTCCAATACTGCAATTCAAACCAAGCAGTGATTAGAAATGTGCATTTCTGGTGAATTATGGAAGTGATTTGCACTAATTTTTTCTTTCTCTTTTGGTTAGTGCACAGCAGAAAGAAACCATTTTACTCTAAATGAAAACATGTCAAAAGCCTGAGCTTGCTAAAGGCAAAATGTCTGTTGGTTGTTCAAGTGCTCTTACAGACAGAGAATATAATTCTCATGGCAGTGACATACAGCCACAGCAGAGCTATGAGAAAAACTTTACATTACTCTTCAGACTCAGCAGAGATTTTACCTGATAGTTGTTTGGAAAGATACGTAGTAACTACAAATATTTCTGAACACACAAGGCCCACGCTTCTGTTGGAATATCTTTTTTATTTAACGCTATTGGTTGGCAGTGAGGGTCCAATGAAAGCGTATATGCTATTTAAAATATTAAAGGAACTGTGGATTTTGAAAACCAGCACTCACATGTTTATTCCATGCTCTTCTGTGAGAGGATAAAAGGCTTTTTGCAGCTTAGTAGCTGCAAAGTTTTTTCCCAGAAGGTAGCTTTTTGCACTTGGCTGAACCAGACCTGGGTTGAAGTCTGAATTCTCCTTGGAAATCATAAAGAGTTTGTCCGTCAGAGTTCACTAGTTGTGGACTTTTGTATGAGGTCTCTCTCCATGGACAAAAGCTCCTTTGATGCAGTTCTATAAGGAGCACACATGGTCTGGTGTACGTTTCATATCATCTCCGTGACAGGAGCATTTCAAGATGCATGCTTCCCCTGTTTTAGGGTTGGGGTTTTTTTGACTGGTTTTATGCTACTAACACTGTGCTAGCATTAATCTTTCTAAGACCCACAGAGTCTGGCAGTGTTATCCTTTTTTGGGGGATATCAGCACTGTCAGTGAAGCTCGTAGCTGTTTAAGGACTCACTCACCCAACGTCAGCATGAAGTGAGGTCTGGACGTGCCATCTGGGGCTGGACCATCATTTGCAGATTCCCTGAGAAACCATGGCTTCCAGGATTGCTCTGCTGCTTGTTGCAAGGGATTTGGGACCGGAGAGGAGAATCGACTCTCTGGGGTGACTCCTCTCTGCTCTGATCTACGAAACGGGCCTGATGTTTTCTCCTCGTGCTCTTTCCAACGCTCTTCTGCCATGCTCTAACAGAAACTATGTCTTCTTGTCAAAGTCTGGCTTCATCATATGTGCACAATGTGCATTGAGATAATGAGAATAATTTGCCAGTACGGCCATACTTTGCTCATGACCTTTGGAGTTGGCAGCCGCTTAAGAGCTTTTATATCCACAGGGGATGAGTATTATAATCTCCTCCTTTTTGCAATGTTAGTGGGCAAATGACATCTGATGATATCAGAATTTTTCCTTCTTTCAGGCTTGCAGCATTGAATCTCCGTACACAGCAGCAGGTCTCGCTGGAGACACAGGTGCATCAAATATGGTGTGTGTCAGTCTGCCCTACAGGTGGTCCCCACAGGGCAGCACGTTGTCCTTGTTCTTCAGGGACGCTTCAGTGGCCCTGAATAGCAACTGGCTTTGGAACATCACAGGAACTATAAGCACTGTCCCGAAGATTCTCCCACAGAAACATCTTCTTTTCCCAATGTGCCCTCAAACATTTCAGGATGCCCCTTGACCTTTTGTCATAACGTAGACCACAAGAGGAGAACTCGGTGCTATCAGGGAAGGTTGCCTCATTACTTAAATCCTGTGGAGTAGGTGGGAAAAACACTTTGGCATTTAAGTTGCTGGTATATAATTTTTTTTCAAGTGTAAAATTAGACTTTTCATTAAACATCTTTTCCTGCTCTTTGGTCTGAACAGGGCCATAAGAGATCCAGCTTGCTTGGCCCACCTCTTTTTCTATAAAAGTGCTGCCTAAAACTTCTTTCTCAGGGGCACCAGTTTTGCTGAAAGTTGTTAAGAAAATATTTGGGCCACAACAGAGGAGACTAAAGTCCTAACCAGCAAAATTTCACCAAGCTGTGGAGTGAAGGTAAAAATGTAATTTGGCAAAGTTAGCAATTACTCTCTGATAACAGGTATTCCACTGCTGCTTTAAAGTTCATCTGGGATTTGTCCAAGCTCTGGTGCCAGGACAGGCTTTACAATATAAGCAAATTTCTTCAAATGCTTATGCTCTGTTTTCAAGCTCCCTGTACTTTACGATAAGTCAGTTACCATGCTGGAGGCCATACTTTGGGGAGAACCACAGATTGCCTCCCAGTCATTCAAGATTTAATTTCCAGAAGTTGAATTCAGTCTTTGAAAAAGAATCCCATCTGCAGGACTCTCCCTGACCAGTGCTTCTCTGTGTTTCCAAGAAGGAGCACGCTCAGGAGTTCCTATAAAACATGGCTCTCTGTTCCTAGTACTGTTGCATGGCAGTAATTAAAAACAGTACTGTTATTCACTCTCTATATATCAGTGCCCGAAAGCAGCAGCTTTGTTAGTCTGTATTCTGTGGTAAATGTAGTGGGTTTGGTGTTTTGTTTTGTTTAGGGTTTGTATTTTTTTTTCCATTAAAGCTTTAGGAACAAAAAAAGAATGTTTAATGACTACGTCAGAATTAGATTAGTAAAAAATGCACTTTGTCCCCAGAAGCGGCAATAGGACATAAGATTTGAACTAGGGATGTTGAAAGCACACCTCTACCCTCATTCCATTTATATCCGGGTGAACCTGTTGTCCGTGAACTTGTCTGGTTCTTTTTTCAACCTACAGGCACTATTTGCTTCCACAACCTTTTGCAGCACAGTAGTTCTCTACCATCTCTTTAAAGTATTTTCCTGTAGGTCTTCTGAGCTGATCTCACAGAAGTTTCAACGAGCGTCCACAAGTTTCAGTGACGTCAGCTTTCTTGAAATGTCAGCAGTTCCATATTCACCTTATCCACCAATTTCTTCATTTTGCAAGCCTTCACCGTGCCCTGTCCCACCTTCTTCCTCCCCAGTTCCCCCAATAAGGCAGCTGTTTCATCATCTTAATCTCTTTACAGGACCTTCTACGAACCATTTCTAACTCCACTATGCCCTTCCTGAGACTGAACGTCACAGAGACTCAGCAGGTGTCAGACTAATTCCTAGTTTTTCTGTTGGTTCCTAGTTTTTCTGTTGGTAGAAAGACAAGGCCTTTCTACTTACGCCAGGGGAGGTTCAGGCTGGATATTAGGAATTTTTTTTTCACCGAAAGGGTTATCAGACATTGGACTGGGCTGCCCAGGGAGGTGGTTGAGGCCCCATCCCTGGAGGTGTTCAAAAGACGGGTTGATGTAGTGCTGGGAGATATGGTTTAGTGATGGTGTTGCTCATTGTTTGTTGTGTGGGTGTCTATTTTTGTCAAAGTTAGGTTGACAGTTGGACAAGATGATCTTTAAGGTCCCTTCCAACCTAGAAGATTCTGTGATACCTTGATACTTTCACGGTAGTAAGGTGAGACCTTTACTGCAGTTTTTCTTCAGGCATGTGAATTATGCCTCAGATTGAACACCAGTCCACCCTACTGACCACCACCTTGCTAAGAGAAGGTGGTTCTCTTTCTTTTGGAGGGAGCCCATTTTTGTTTAAGGCAGTCGTCACTAATAATTTTTTGACTGCCTTTCTCTTACTAGATACCAGAATATGAATATTATCTTAAAGCATGAGGGTTATTCCCTGCATTTGTAAGTATTCTCTCACTATGTATGTGTGTACACACACATGGGAAGACTTTCCGTGACTAGCTGTGAAGGGAGCTTCTGTACTCAGCTGTAGTCCCTTCAGTACTATCTTGGGGGGGTACAAAGGGTGTAGTAGGAAGTCTTGCTATGAAATTAGGAACACAAGCTTAACAACAAACTCGTAGTGAGATGCATTTGACTATTGAGGGTGGGACATTTTAAAATAGCTTGAAGAACGTGTCAGTTGGAGGGACCCTCCCCTGACACCAGAAGACTGAAAGGATGGACTTCACCATCTCTGTGTCCCGTATCTTCTTGTCATTAGTGATAAATCTTCAAGAAGCCTGGGGGGAAAGCTGAAATGAAGTGCAAATGATTGCATTTAAAGCAATGCTTTAAAAGTATTTCATATCATCCTTGTCTTCCAGGATCTGAACTCTGTATTGTGTAACAACAATAGAACTGGTGAAAGTGTAAAAAGCTGGGACTTCCTGCCAACGTTACAGCTTGTCTTTGCTACTAAAAAAGGCAGTAAACTGGGAGGGTATGTCGAAGAGTGAATTGCTCTGCACTTGCCCTGTTTCTTGCACTTGTTTTCTACACATTTTCTGAACACTGTTGGAGACAGAACTCCAGGCCAGAACTACCTTTGGACCGAGCCAGTGTGGCTCACTTTTATGTGTCCTGGGCACTCCTGCCTTGTGCGCTACCGTGGGACCACAAGTATTAATAGGGAGGTGGGGGAGACTGGGGAATACCCAGCTTTAAAGAGAAATAGTAAAAGAGCTGTAGTAGAGATGTGGGACGCTGCAGAGGATGGGGTGAAGTGGTGGCGAGAGGCCAGGTGAGATGAGGACAGAGGCATTCAGGAGAAGCAGAAGGCTGCTGGTAACCATGAGCCTGTGTTGGCACAGGGAAAAATGTGCATGTGCTGAATTACTGTTTTGTGTGCTGCACGGATCTACATAAATAATAGCATTTTAGGTGGACTAGCAGGAAGAGGGAGAATCTTGGGGGGAAAAAAAAACACCTCTTTTTTGGCCAAATCAGGGGAGTGGATCGAGCCTTGAAAATGGAAACAGCTGTGCTTTTCAAGGGACATTTTCTTGCACACCCCTCCCAGAAATGCCATGAAGAGGCTCTGTGATGCTGTCAGTAGGTTTGCAATACTATAAAGTGAAAGTACATCTGTGAAAGTCAACCGTACAAATCAAAATGCAGGTTTAAGACATGCAGCTGTAGCATTAGTTGAAAATGCTCTCTGCATGCACAGGAGGAATCCAAACCAATTTGAGTTTGAAGAAAGCAGGGTTTACTCCAGGACACAATGTGCAGTGTTTGCAGATCATTGGACGGCTCAGTCTAGTGCAGATCATGCCTTTTTATGGGGACATTCCAGCTCCAAAGAAAGCAAATTCTTCTGAAACACATTGTCTTAGTTAAACTTTTAATATGTTTTGATATTGCTAGCAGCAGCCTTATATAATGTGGTCATGTAGTGCTCAGCAAACAAAAGCTTACTCTGCGTTCTGTTGAAGAATTGAAGCCTATGGATGAAGCGGATATAGTACCAGTACGAGATCTGCACAGAATTTTATACCTGGAATCAGTGGGTTAATATCTTGCCAGCACTGCCTCGGGTCTAGTGAATTACAGAGTCTTTCAATGAGAATGTGGTTCTGGAAGCAGTGGCAGAAGGTTGGTGTTTTGGGTAGCACATCTTGAGCCCCTTCCGAAACTCACGTGGGCCCTCTTTGGATGGCAGGAAGAACCGCACTTAGACCAGGTGATCCCCAAACAAGAGACAGTTACTGGTTCTAACCTGGATATCAATCTTACCCCTCCTCTCCTTGATGTCGTATCCTCTTTCCAAACATGAAGAAGATAAGAATAAAGCAGTCACTATGATAGAAAGGAGTTTTGGTTGTCCATCCTATGATTGCTGTTTAGAAAAAAGGGCAGATAATCAGTATCGCTGAAGGCTCTTGCCTCATTTTGTCTTTGTTCTTGTAATCTGAAGGACCATGCAGTGTAGTCGTTGATGAGACACGGATGTGTAGCTGCCTCGTGGGTAGCATCATCCCTGTCTTCTGCATGAATATCCAAGATCTGTAGTCTTAAAGGCTTGGCGCTGCTTGAGTTCCTGCCTTTCTGCTATGTGTCTTGGCACCATTCTCCTTGCTACGCTGTGATTCCTGTGAAATGCTGAACCACATTATGTCTTAAAACTATTCTTTATTATGCAAGAAGGGAGAGTTGGTATTTTGGGTTTTCCTTTTCTTACTATACTCCTCAGGACGTGCAAATACAATTTTATGTTGCATCTGTCATTCCATAAGCCTTTCCAAAATTTGTATCATTTCAAATGCAAGCGGTCAGATGGGTAAAGTAATTCTGCTTGGAAATTAACCTAGGAGTTATAAGTGTTACTGTATTAAGAGCAGAACTCAAACTTATAAATCTCATGTAATACATATGCTTAATGTTTTCCTATAAAGAACAGCTACTAAGGAGTTCTGGAGGTCCAGGGTAACTTACGGGATAGTCAGAGTGCCTCCCTTATTCCTCAGCTCTAATCTTGATTTTATGTGTGCAGCTCTTTAGTGGTCCCTAAGTCATTGTACAAACTTGTGGTCAGAGTGAAAATTTGTATGCACACCTTTTTTTTTTTTTTTTCATCATGTATTTCCTGTTTCCATATGGCCTGTCAGTTCTTAGCCACTTGAACTTTTGAAAAAGTATAGAGCACTGTCCTTCTGGGATGAAACCCTGCTTTTGTGACAGCTCTGCTAAAGAGGACAGGGCGTTAGTTACCTGCACTTTGCGTGGGATGTTGGAGAATAGGGAGATACTGAATTGAAGCTTATCATCCATAGTCTTGGTTGTTAGTACATCATCAAGCAAATCATCATCCATGTTTCTAAATCTTAGTTCCTAGGTTCTTAAAGGCATTCCCTGGGTAAAGCAGAAAAAAAAGAGTGATGTTCTCAAGGCAGAGGAAAACACTATTACTTGATGGATGCTTAACTTCAACATGGAGAAGGCGGGGCATGTAAAGCGCTGAAGTGGAAGCGAACTGTTCATCTCTATTTTTAAATGTCTTCCTTTCTTTCAGAATTATATTTAATGTTGTAATGCATTAGATGTCCAGCATTTAAATTATTAGCATTTACACGGTGCATTGATGAGAGACTGCAAACCAAGTTCTAGCCTGACTGGCAAAGGAAGTATTTATGTAAGAGGTGACTGATGGCAAGTTGTCCCACTCTGCTAAGTTTCTTCTGTGACTTCTGTGTCAAAAGTGAGTTCTTCAGAACCTCCAGCTCTCTTAATGTTTTAACCTGCTTGCTGGGAACAAGAAAATTTGTCTTTCCCAACATTCTCATTTTCACATTGCCCTTATTGCAAAGAAGAGCTGAGTGAAAAGGAGAAAAACCCAAACCAGAGCAAAAAAAACACTCCATCACAACCTTCATTCCAGAGTCAAATTTGCAATGAGAATCTTTGAGTCTATTTTTGTCCAATTCCATTTGGACAAAATTCAAGAATTTGATTTTTCCCATTGCTTTACTTTGTGCTGTAGTTGACTCTGAAAGCACGGGCTGAAAACCAATGCTGAACCACAAAATTCAATTAAAGCACAGGGTGTAAGCAGGGAGGAGGAATCAATGGGTGGATTATTCTATCAGCTGCTGTTCCCATGATCTTCTTATCTTATTCCGCACTACTAGAAGAGCTGTTGGGAAGTGGAGTAATTGTAAAATCAGATCAAACTGCTGCATCCTCTCAGCACATAGCAGAAAATTGGATCAATAGCATGAGCCTGTTCTTCTTTGCTTTCCCTCTGAGCAGCTGAACTGCCAAATCCATCCACAGTGTGGAGGCTAATCTGTTTTTTAATCCTCTACTCTCCCACTATGAAGTTAAACAACTGCCTGAAAAAAGCATAAATCAGTGCAGATGCCAGGCTGCTTAGGTATATATTTTACTGCTGTTATGTGCGTCTAGCGACTAAGTCAGACGTGAAAGAGAAATGTTTGTCAATAATGAAATTACCTGTGTGTCCACCGAAAAAGAAAATGTAAGGCAGGAGGGAAACGTTCTAAAATGACAATGTTTAATTTTTAATTTGTTCCTGCTTCCATCATAGAGTGTCACTTCTCCAGGTAGATCAGGAGCAGTTTTAAAAACTGCCTATTGGTATAGGGATTTTTTTAAAAATACATCGGCAGTCTTCATTTTGAAAAAGCAATGAGCAAAATGTGCTTTTTTTTTTTTAAATTTCTCTGGTATTCGCTAATGACATTAAATGGATTTACTAATGGAAAACAAAATGTGTAAGCCTGTATAGATAGTCCTGGAGCATGGAATTGCCAGAACATCGGAGGAAAAAGGGAGTGCGGGTGACTCCCTTAAAAAACCTCACTGTTATGCCTGGTGCTGCACAGCAACAGACTTCGTGTGTCTTTGGTGATAAACAAACCGAAACATTTCACTCTAGTAAATGCAATTCAGCAAATTCACGTACCTGGAATAACTTTTACATCATAATACCTACTTTGTAGTTTTACAGTGCTGGTTCTGATCCTTTATTCCCTCCTTGTAACCTGGTCTCTTTGAAGGTTTGGTATTTTTTAACCGGGTTCAAGTGCTAGACACCAATCTTTCTTTCGCTGTTGAAGTGGGAGCTGTAAGGTGTTTGGGATGCGAAATGGTCTGCGATGATTCTGTGATTCTGTGACATTGTGTAGTGACATACTCTGTTCTTAGACTCTCCTGTGTACTCAGAAAGCGCGCCCATGAGAGTAACATCAGTGTCTGCTTACAGAAATAGATGGATAGACATAACGAACATTGCTCTAAGTAGTTTCCTGACTGTTCATCATAACAGTACATTGTCTCTTTTAAGCACCTATAAGCAACCATAAACATGTCTTCCCTTCTGCACTTCTTTCACTATATTTATTTTTGTAGCAGAGAGGGGGAGATGGAAAATCCTCTGTGCAGTAGCCACAGAAGCTGATCTACCACTGAGCAGGCACATGGCCAACGGGATGCATGGGCATATATGCAGACAGCTGAAAGGACAGATGTATCAAATCAGATTTATGAGGTCAGTTTTCCCAGCCAATAAAGTCCAGATTGCTGTCTGCCCTGTTATAACCTTCCTGTGTTTAAATGGATGTGAAACAGATAATCCAGCCTTTGGCGGGAGCAACACTGATAAAACACAAACATTATTTCTGTAGCCACATAAGATTATTTTTCCAATTCAGCAGAAAGATTGGCTTGAAGATTGTTAAAGAGGTCACAGTATTTTTATACTGGTTGTGTGTGAATAAAAATTTTCTCAGTCTGGGGAAAGGGACAGAGTATGCTTATTTAGTAGAATATAGCAGAAAGAAAATTTACATCTTACTGTAATGCAGCAATGGAGATATGTCCTGACCAAACATCTGTAAATGGTATCGACTCTTCAAACAGTGTAAATTAACGCAGTGCTATTGTGAGCTTTGTGAGCAATATTGGCAAAAGGCAATTACAGTTTCGTGAGCAAAGTATATTTGAAGTGTAAATGAAAGAACCATATGTAGTTTTACATATGACACTGCTGTACTCGCAGGTGGAACCGATTCCATCTCGGGAGGTATTCTGAGTTTTGTACGTTTGGAAATCTAGAAAGGGTTGGGAGGGCACTGAACTCAAATGCCCTCGGCACAAAGAAGGGTCCTGAGCCCTAGGACGGGCTGGTGTTTCCTGAAGGTTCCCACTGCGTCACCCTGCGGGGGTGACAGCAGAACTCGGGACGGTGCAGTGTGTGATTCCTCATGCGGGTGCTGCTAAAACATTAGGGGAAATTTGGGCGGCATGGGTTTAGCTGTAGCACGTAATGCTAGGCCAGGAAACACCAGTTTCATGGAAAAATGGCACGTGCACCCAAGTCCTCACAGACTGCCTCCTGACGGGCCGGTTGTAGCTGCTTAAGAGATTGTTCTAGAGAATGGGACAGTATTTTGAGAACTTTTCATCCTAACATTTATAACGATAGCTGAGCATGTTATTTTCCTGTACCTATAAAATTAAATGCATACATCCCATTACGATGGTGCTGTATCGGTGATCTCCGGTATAGCCGTCTGAAGCATAAAGTGCATTTTTTCCTTTATTTTTGGTGAGACAAAGCAGTTTTCTATTCCATAAAACTATTTCTCTCCACAAACAAGCCTGAATTCTTTCAGTATTGTTGTTTGAATCTTTATTTACTTATCCTATGGGAAAAAATGCAAATTAAAATATGAACGTTACATGCAAGACACTTCAAGAAGATACTGAAATTGAATAGTAAAAATAGCTTTCTGATGGGAATATTTTAAATAACATTGAACATAAAGGCTCATTGGCAGTGTCAATTGCCAGCTGCAAAAACATACAGTATTAGGATGGGAAACATACTAGGAAGAAGTAGGCACTTGGGAAGAACACATTAGTAAAAATGCTATTTTTATTTAAAGGTCTATACAGTCAAAGTTCATCTTCCAGTGTTTTCTAAAGATTAGAATTTCAGTGACATTGAAACTTTTGGACCAAACACATTCCTGGAATCATATTGTCCTCGCTGGAATCGAATCAGAAGAAGCTAATGCATTATATTAAAACGTATTCTTCTCATGGACTTCACAAGCTACTTGGTTTTTTTAATCAGATTTTTGTTTTGCATTGTAAAACTGCAAAAGGAAGTAATAATTAGTGCCCCTAGAAAGTGGTGGGTTATGTTGGTTGTTAAAGCCAGTATGCCACATGGAAGCTATTATAGAAAAGAAACAGCAAAGGCAGATAATTAAGATTTTAAGTTTTACAAAGCCAACATTAAGTGAAATGTTCTATGGCACCATCACAGTCAAAATGCATCACTTTGCAGAACTGGACCTTGCCCGTTTCTGTTGTAGCTCATGCAACGTGCAGAAGGATTTAGTTGACATTACGAACACTTTCACAGCCAACTTGTCTCATGCCTTCTTTTATCATGCTGGAGCTTGTGTCAGATCTGTGACAGATTCCTCACCTAAACTAGTGTTTTCCTTCACCTGCTGCAAAGAGGGCTTCCAGCACCTTTGGGAGAGCGATCAGGTGTGACTTCCTCCGCTTCCTCTGAGAAGAAGAGGCTCCTATAATATCTTCTGAGAGCTTTCTAGTATTCAGAGTTCTTTTGTACTGAGACAGAGATTTGCTAAATTGAAGCATTTGTCTTAACTTTTCAAAGAGCTTTAGATTAAAATGTGTTCATGTTAAAAATTAGAGCTCTGCATGTATTTCTCAGGCCGTGCTCTGCAGCAGGCACTTTCAGAAGACCGTATTCTTTCAAGCTGCCATCTCTGAGCAAATTAGTAGAATAGGAAGCTTTTAAATGCAAGACGTGGTTCTCGGTAGTTTTCCCTCACGATACATAACACCTTGTAAGTGGTTGCATCTTGTTACCTCACTGTCGCCATTTCAGAAGAGCTTCCATGAACCTAGATATCAGAAGGGAGGCACTACTTACTCCTGCTCATTTTCTCACTTCTGAGGTATTTAAGGAGACTTTTCAATTCAGCATTGAGGATGCTGAAAACTGAATTAGTACCTTCACATTAGCTCCCAGCTAACAAAAAAGCAAGCTGTCACTTCTTACTTAAATTTTATCTTGACCCTAGGACATAAGCCTCAACTTCCATTGCCTTGGCCTGAGCTTGCCTGTCCTAGACAACTGTAGCTGTTGACTTAAAGATACTACGTGAAAAGACTGCATTCAGCACCCTATCGTGTGTTTGATGTCTTTTTTTGGGGGCTACTACTGGTAACCTTTTGCCATTATGTGGGAGGTTTTGCTCCAATATCTCCATTATTGTGTCATTTCTGTCAAAGCCATAGAGGTCAGTCAGTCTCCATCATTTGAGAGCACTGAATCTTGTCACTACTTTGTCGGAGGATCTCCTTGAAGCAGCATTGGAGTTCAGCTTCCTTTCTAGGTCTGGCCTTTTTCCTTTTCAGCCCTTTCGTACAGTAAAATGACTATGGTTTTTGATGTAAGTGATCGTGTATCACATTTTCGGGCTGTCCCTTGGAATTACTTTGCAACATGGTGACATATATTGACACATATAAAAAAAATCCCATATTAAATTAAAATAACCACAAGTTACCTCCATCCTGCTCTGTTAGACATGCAATTCTCTGCTGCAGTTTTGGGTTGTGGATGCAGGTAACAAACCAAAAGGATCCAGGTGCTTTGCTCATGTTAAAATGTCACAGTCACAGGGTGGTGAGAGGCTGCGCGTGTAGTCGCGTGCGTGGGTTGACACGTACGGAACTGAGCGCCGTTTCAAAGGCCTCCTGTTGCAAAGTGGATTTTGGAAGCTGAGTGCATTTGGTATGTAGTCAGAACCGCACCAAATATTGCTGTTTTCAGACTTGAAGGCCCAGTTTTGCCTCAGTGAAACACATAGCATGGCTGTCTTCCGACTTCACGGCAGACAGGTGGGCTTCCAGTTCGCTAGAAGGAAAACTCCATTCAGCTACAATAACCCGTACCTAGAAAGGTTTCATACTCCCACTGACAGTGGTGGTTTGAACTGGCAGAGTGAGGAAGGAAATTCTAATAACAGTCCATGTATTTGGGCTCAGTAGTTTCAAGAAGATTTGGTTCTCTGAATACCACAATAGCTTTGCATTTAATTATATGTGGACAAATACTGTGTCCTGGTAAAGGCCGGATGAAAATTTGGCAGTATCCTGTTCCCTAGTGATCCTAGTTGACAAGCAGACATGGTGTGTAAACCTGTATGCATCTCCAGCACCCCACATCAGCACCAGGACATTCCTCTGTCTGAATGTTTATGATGATGGAAAGAGCAAGTGTTTAGGATGTGATGCAGCAGTTTCATCAAGCCAAGTCAAAAATAGTCGTCTTAGCAAACTTTACCTAGAGGCTGGGTTGCTGGCATCTTGGAAGAGAATGGGAAATAAATCTCATGCAGTTAGGAAAAGAATCAGTGACAGATTCTGTGTAAGAAGGTGCTTGCACCACAAAGGAAAAAGGGCTTCTGTCCTTTATCTTGTGTGCCTGCAGTTACAGTTATTCCATTAATTTTTGTGATTTAAATGTCGTGGTGAAAACTACTCCAGAAGTCTGAGCTTTTCCATTTTCTTTTTTCCCTTCCCTTAGTTGAACGGGGGAGGGAATCGCCAAATAAACCCTGCGAGGACCAGATAACAATAAGGTGATGGGACACAAATGTGTACAGACTTCATCAAATTAATCCCGGGACAGGCACCCGGATGCGTTTATAGCAGATAATCTAAACACAAACAACGTTCTAATCTCTGTCATGGTGACTCACTAACAGATGCTGAATGCATCCATCTTAACCTTAAGGCAAAGCATCAGCATCTGTTACGTAGATGTTTAAGACAATGTTTTGAAGGTATTGCTTTTATTTTTATTACAATTGCTGTTCCATTTCACAGTGTTCAACTGTCCCTTGAAATTCTTAGAAGTAAGAACAGTAACCAGCGCAAAGCAGGGAGTAATTTCAGATGCAGTCAGAGCAATTAAAGGAGTTAGGGAGAGTAAACCTGATGCACAGCATTCTCTGGTTTTCTTTGGATGCTGTGTCTGGTAAAATTCTGTTGTCTTGAGTATAGCTGTGGGTCTACAAAAATTATTAAACTGAAATATAAATATCTGATTATGTATCACAGGTTGCTGGAGTCTATTTCTTTTTTTATTGTGGGTGAAGTGGTTAGTGGTCTGCAGCCCTCCAGACACAGAAACTGTGGATTTTTGTTCCTTTTTCTGGGTACTCTGATGTTATGCTTCTTATTTGCATATGCTGTTTAATGAAGGGAATTCTGCATGTCTTCCACTTAGAACAAAAAAGGATGATTGCCTCTGTTTAAAGTCTGCACTTGTCCTTACAGGCAAGAAAAAACAAAATACAGAGTGGCATTTCTGAGGAGTTAATATCCTGAGGAACAGTGGCTTTCTTTCTATAAAATTAATCTGCAGTGTAGCAGATCACCAGCTTCAACTTTTGATGGACTGGTATATTTTAGCCATCTAGCATTAGCAAATAATTCCCTATAGTCATTCCCCTGAAAAGAAAAGTAAGATTCAGTGACTGCTATTAGATGAGAACGAATTCCATATAGCTCCTGAGATGTTGCCACTGATCCGTCAAAATAATGTTTCCTCTCAGATACTGTCATGTTTCACCTTTATTGCTCGTTTGATTGTTATCAAATTTTAGACTTTAAATATGCCAGGATGGTTAATCTGTAGGCTCAGGGGATTAATGTCAGATAATAAGTTCTCAGAGAGGGGTAAAGAAACCCAAACTTCAGTCTTGAGAGGGGGACACATGACTCCATGACACAAAAAAACCTCTGAATGTTAGTTCAAATACTGAACAAAACCACGGCAGAATGTTCTCAGACCAAGACTCCCAGAGGACACGGACACGTAACTACAAAATAAATACTAAGGAATCTTGGACCTAAAGAAGTTGTATAAAAATGTAATGCTGCCAAAAATACCACCTCCCGTCCAGCCCAGATAACAGGTGACATTTGTATGTGGTCTTTCATATTCAGAAGACTTCATATAAAGAGCCAGATTCAAAGTTCAGAAAAATCAGAGGGCTGAGTTCGGTCATCTAATTTTAAAATAGTGATGTGGAAAAACCTCTGCGTATCTACTGCACTACTGTCAGCTGTCATCTTACTCTTTTATTTTAAAGTTAATTAAGTTCCTAGAGATGCACCAGTCTTGAAAAGGTTTAGCTATTTCGTACATAGAGCCATGAGGCTCTGAAATGAAGTGGTTCCCTCTCCTGAGCTTCTCAGTAGGTAAATTGGATCAGATTCTAGAGGCAATCGCCTCTCACGATCCCAAGGGGATTGCGTCCCACAAATGTTCTTGGAATATGGTTAACATTGGCTTGTGGGTTGGAGTTCCTTAGAAGCAACGGGGTGGGCTTTGCTTTGCTCTGCCCTGCGCTAGTGCCCACTTCTAGAGAGGTGGGCTCGTGCAAATTGCATGAAGTTTAACCAAGCCGAGTGCAGGGTCCTGCACCTGGGACGTGGCAACCCCAGGCACAAATACAGACTGGGCAAAGAATGGCTAGAGAGCAGCCCTGAGGAGAAGGACTTGGGGGTGTTGGTGGATGAGAAGCTCAATGTGAGCTGGCAGTGCGCACTGGCAGCCCAGAAAGCCAATCCCATCCTGGGCTGCATCACGAGAAGCGTGGCCAGCAGGTCACGGGAGGTGATTCTGCCCCTCTGCTCTGTGCTTGTGAGACCCAACCTGGAGTCCTGTGTCCAGCTTTGGAGTCCTCAACACAGGAAGGACATGGACCTGTTGGAACGGGTCCAGCGGAGGGCCACAAAGATGATCAGAGGGATGGAGCATCTCTGCTGGGAGGACAGGCTGAGAGAGTTGGGATTGTTCAGCCTGGAGAAGAGAAGGCTCTGGGGAGACCTTATAGCGACCTGTCAATATCTGAAGGGAGCTACAGGAGAGCTGGGGAGGGACTCTTTGTCAGGAAGTGCAGTGATAGGACAAGGGGTAACGGTTTTAAACTGGAAGAGGGGAGATTTAGATTAGATACTAGAAAGAAATTCTTTACAGTGAGGGTGGTGAGACACTGGAACAGGTTGCCCAGGGAGGTCGTGGCTGCCCCATCCCTGGAGAGGTTCAAGGCCAGGCTGGATGGGGCTTGGAGCAACCTGTTCTGGTGGGAGGTGTCCCTGCCCAGGGCAGGGGGGTTGGGACTAGATGATCTTTAAGGTCCCTTCCAACCCAAACCATTCTATGATTCTGTGATTCTAACGTAACAGGTTGGCATTCAGAACACTCTCTTAGAAGATGGGAGATGCACTCTTAGCACATGGTTCTGAATTCCACAGTTGAGATCAACCACACAAAACTCAGGTGTTTCAGTCATTGATTTATAATTGTCTGGGAAGATTTAAAGTGAAGACATAGAGGTCAGTAGAACTATGATTGTTTACATCAGCTGAGAGAGTAACTTTTCTGGAAATTATTTGCAACACTGATAAATTTTGATATCACTATTTTTTTATTAATTTAGTTGATTAATGATTTAACTTCCTCACAAAAATATGTGTAAAATTATAGTTTAGATTCGAAGTTCATGATCTTCACGTAATCTGTTTTCCTCACAAAACGCAAGAGCAGAGCAGAGAAAGTGGAGAAGCCCCACAGTTCCTCTTCTCTTTCCTCTCCTGTTCTCTCCTCGCCTTGCCCTTTCTTTCTTCCACAGTACATGAACTCCAGCTGTAAGCTGTGGAGGAATACAAGTGTCTTTCTCTGAGGAGACACCATTAGTTTCTACTTACTGACAAAGCATAATTCAGAGACTTGGTGCAATCTGCACATTTATGAATCAGCTGCAAAACTAGTTATCTCCAGGAAAAATTATTCCTCGGTCTCTCTGCTTATGAACGGGAAATTTACTATTCTATGTTCTAGCTAGTGACAAAAGCAATCTACTGCTAAAGCGTGTTTTTTCTTCTTGTTTTAGGGGACTTTTGAGGAAAATTTCACTTGGCCTTAGTGTGATGTCTCCATGAACTGAACTTATTCTGGTGACAGGTAAATCGTAACCGCACAGCTATAAATATTTCATGTTGCTGTATAAACTAGAACTACATACAGTAGTACATCTGTCTTGTTAAGGGGTTTAATTATGTAAGTTCTTTAAGTAACCTAACTGTATAAATTAAAACCTCAACACATTTTGGTTGAGTGATCACTCCCTAGTTATACTCCTCTTGGCGTTTGCAGGGTGCTGAGGTTGTCCTTCAGTAGAAGCCTTTGGAGACAGAGCTGCCCTTCCCTTGCTTGTTTGGAGTAAAAGTCATGTAGTTATTGCTGAACAACTGATGTGCAAAATCCCCTTTGTGCTAAAGCCTGGTAATGGGAAATGCGCTTTAATGGAACCGAATAAAAACACGGTAAAATTTTCTAGTCTGAAATGATATCAAAATCATAATGATACATTTCAGAAAGCACATTTCAGTACTGAAACCGCTGGGCTGTCACGGTCTACGAGAGTAGAGTCCTTTTACACTGAAATGATTCATTTAGAAGGTAGGCAACAAGACGTGATTAAATAATCAATTTCCAGGCTCATCACCATTCATAAGTGATTGGCAGTGGGAAAATAACAAGGAGCCTCTTCTTTCATAGTAGGCTCCAGTCTTTGGTCTCCCTGAGGAATCACAGGAGGATGTTGTTAAATTAGGTGTCAAATGAAAGGAAAGATAAAGTCAGGGTAGGTAATGTGAAGTGATGTACCAGGATTAAAAAAACAAAACAAAAACAAAACAACAAAAAACCCCCACAAATAAAAAATCCCCTCAAAAACCTGATTTTAAATGTATAGTAATTGGCTCTGAGCTGACTATTAAAAATCAGGAAAATTACTTATAATAGTCATTGGAGGTTTTTGCTTTTAATTATTCTGTAATGTTGGGAAAAAAGCACGGTGAATTGCAGAATAAATTCTGTCTCTATAAAAATTCCCTGCACACAAATGTACAGTTCTGGTTCCACTGCTTCACAACAAAGATAGTAGAACTGGACACAGTTTAAAGAAGAACGAGAAGGACAATGAAGAGTATGCAATTATTCTTCATAAAATAATGGGGAAAAAGAGAGGACATCTGATAGAATTCTGCTAAGTGAAGAGAGACGTTGCAAAGGTAATGCTAGTGTGCTTTCTCCGACATGAGAAGTAGGGGGCAACAAAAGCCACTCTCAGAGTGAAGAGAAGACGACTGTTCTTCCCGTTGCTGTAGAGTGTTATGAGCATGGAAGTTTGTATGGGTTCAAGAGAAAATGAACACTTTCCTGGAGAGGAAATCCAGGGAGAACGAATGCTGTCTTCTGATTTAAGAAACCCCTAAAATGCAAGTTTCTGGAGGGTGAGAGAATATTCTGGAGCCCTTTGATACCTGTATGTCCTAATCTTACACACTTCCCCATGGTTACCCTTTAGACATCAGTGGAGGAAGCAAGATATTTAGCTAAGTCGATGTTCGCTAGTTTTGTGAAGTCACTTTGTGTTGGAGGGAAATTAAGCATCTGTTACATTTATTTGCCACAGTGTAAAGTGGAATTTATTGAAAAAGGAAGTCTAATTATTAAATTTGCAGCTTTTACATTGAACAAGACAATTGAAAGTGGACATTTTCTTTCCATGCAAGTTTTTTGCCTTTCGCCTCCACAGAGGATCGAGTGGAGGAGGGAAACTTCTCTCATGTTGCTTATTTACATGCGACTTTTATACTATTCCGTTCTGGAGAAATACTACACCAGCACTTAAAGCTGTGAGCAGAGAGCAGTTGGCCACCTAAGGTACCTATCACTGTCAGGGCAAAAGAGAGTAAAAGGGTACAGAAAAATAGTGGATACTTACTGTAGTACAAGGGTTTCTAAGAGTGAGAGTAATTTTTACATCCTGTTATACTTCTGGTGATTACATATATGTGTACATATATATATATGTAATATAGAACATATTATGCACATTATATAATATATATAATTTTATATAGATATTTCTGGGTGATGCTGTAAGTCATATGATGCAGTTTTAGTCAGTCCTCTGTGGACCAAGGAGTTAGACTCAATGATCCTTATAGGTCCCTTCCAATTTGAGATGATCTGTGATTATTTAAGGAAAAATATTGTGACGTGTACGTAGTCCCAGCCTGGAGCAGGACTGTGCTATGGCTGGTGCTGTGCTCTCATCAGACATTTTGAGACCAGGCTTTTCCTCCCTGGGGTGAGCACCCCCTGAGCAGAGCGTGCAGACTGGGGCTGTTGTCCTGTGTCTTCACACATGGATGCAGGAAAGTCTATTATAATTTCGGACCTCCGTGCACATAACGGAGCTGCCCCCAGGAACCAGTGGAACAGTGGCATCTTGAGGCTTCTCCCAGCACGAGCGCTGGGTGGGTTGAGCACCACCAGCGGCATCACTTTTAAAGCAAACAGGGGAGATTCTCATGGTGGGGAGGCTACAACTGGTGCTGCTGAAAGAACATTATCATACCTGTGTTTCCGGGACAGCAGTTTCCAAACCTCATGTGGATTTTGTGCCGAGAGCACATTTTACCCATTCAGAACACACCTGAAGCTCCGTGCTGGCGGCTGCTTCCCCTCTTCACCCCTCTTGCTCACCGTCAGCGGCTCGCTGGGTGGTGCAGAATCTCTCTAAACCTCACGTTCTCCCTCTGCAGAACCTGCGATGGGGATTAAAAGCTATTGCAAAAATTGGACAGACAAACTGTTTCACTAAAAAAGGTTAATCATAACCCAACAACTAGTGAATCGAACTGAAAACCATAGGTGTACTGCAGTTGGTTATTTTTAATATCTGGTTTTTAGTTTATTGGAAAATTCTCTACATTTATCAGTTTTACCTTGATCTGTGGTGACTTAGGCTCACCAGAAGTTTTTTTCCAGGAAAAGATATGGTAATCACTGGCCTTCAGAAAGCCTTACACAACAGTCGTAAGTCCAAAAATCTTTTGAGAAAATATGCCATTAATGAAATGCCACACACATTTGTATGAACGGTGGGGATGAGAGGATCCGAACACTTGTTAAGTGCTGGTGTTACTCAGTTTAAACATGTTCCCACATAACCATCACCGCTCACCTGAACACCGAGGCGTGAAGGCCGGGGTTGTGCTGGCCAGGCGGTGGGAGACCCCCTTCATGGCTGTGGGAAACCCTTACTGAGTGACAGACATTTTTTTAAACTCACTTTTTTGTTTCTGGTTTCCGCGTCTCATTGGACTGATGAGTGGCTTGGTGGAAGAAAGAGAGAGTGTCCCTGGAGAAGATTTCTAATTTTGCTCCCTGGGTGAGCAGAAACTTCTACAGAGCGGGCTGCAGGCTGGCGCTGCTGGAGGAGGCTGGGAAAGGTCAGGAACCCCTGAGTCTTGGCTCTTTTTTCAGCAACTTTGCTAGTAAAGCCCCGTAGATATTCTAGTCTCTCCGCTTAAGACAAGAGACAGATCATTTCCCCCTCTAGATTTATAAGACACTTCAAGGTTATGGCATCCTTAGGACCCATGAGGCAGCCAGAATCTATGGAAATAGCTGGGAAAACTGCAAACACAGAAAGTGAATAAATGCTGCCGGTTTTGCGAAAGCAAGGTCCGTTTCAGCTTCTCTCACCAAGCTGCTGAGACAGAAGATGCCCTGTTTGCTGGAGGCATAACCTTGAACAATCTATACTTGGAAATATAAGTCGAAAATATTCCGGTTTTACTATTTGTTTTTTAAAAATAATATGGTCCTTTTTGAGGCACACATAAATACAGTGATGCTCCCTCTCTACCTCATATACAATACCAGCAAACTAGCTGTCAAATTGCTTAAATGAATGTTATACGTAGCAGTAGATTTATTGAATTGATCCATCATGTTTTTAAATAAATTTTTAGATGTTGTATGATGAGGGGAAATGTCAGATATCTGCTAGGCAATTTTTTTGTGTTTTTGTGCCCCTCTCTCCCAACACATACTCAGGCAGGGTGCCTGTGATACAGGAGGACCCAGGAACCCAGAAAGGCCTTATTTGAAATGCAAGATTAAAACACACCAAGTTTAACTTAATATTCCAGTGTTTTTTTATGGAAAGTGAAAACAGATGGAATAGACAAAGGGATAGTAATCATGTGTTTAACGCTAACCAGAGGGGAAAAAAGAAAAAGCAGCTATTCCCACGTTGATGTCTGCCTTTTCTTCTTGACGGTGTTCATGCAGTTCCAACATTTGTTTTAAAAAAGTTAATGAACTCATTTATAGCTCTTTGCTGTTGGCCTGACAATGAATTACATATGAGTGTCCTTGCAGAAGGGTCGTTGTCTTGCACGGTATCAGTAATGACATTAAAATATAGTTTCTTAGTCTGAAGCCGAATCTTAGTTAAAAGCAGGAAAAGGAAACACAGGTAACTGACTATGGTAAGAGTGAGTAAAAGCCTCGTTAATCAGAAAATATTACTATTTTTGTGTAGGACTTTTTCATATTAGAGAGAAAATTTGGTAGTGCCTTTCTTGGTAATTACAAGGAGAAGGTGGCAGGAAGCACTATTCTGTACAAGTCTCTGCTGACACTGAAATTTGTTTAAAAAGCTCACATAGATTTGACATTTGAACAGTAATACCAAAAATGTCTGTAATCAAGAATCATTAAATGAATTATAGTAATACATAAATAGTGTATCTGAATGACAAAAATTCCTAGTTTTCTTTTGAAGGAAATATTTTTTGGCATATGTAAGGTATGTAGCATAAATGAATATATTTTTGAAAAAATACATATATAACTACTGTAGGATACTAAATTATTTTTCTTGACCCATCATATTGAATTGCATTATTCCTGAACTCAGGTTTTGTTGCAGAGGATTTCTTTTTCTTTCACTGCCTGCTTATGCAGTTCATCCTTGTGAGTAAGGCTTTTTTCCACATCTAGAATATTTCTTGGGAGTAGTTCATGTCAGTGCTGGCACACCAATCAGACAGATGGATGTTATATGTTCTCAGCTGCAAGAAAATTAGTTTTAAGGATTCTTTGTCTAAACAAGTTCACTGTGCAATGTAATTCTTTCATATTTGTATTGATTCATTAATTACTAAGATCAAACTTATAAATTAACCAAAGCCAGGACTTCCATCCCTCTTTTGCTGTTTATTTTCATGTTTTTCTTAACAGTGTCATATCATATATCCTATTGCTGCTCAGCATTTATATGTATTTGGACTTCATCTGACCAGAAGTTGTTTGATTTGACAGATTCTGTATTTGCGACATCAAAATATGTTGCTATGGAAAAAGTTACGAGTTCTAATTAAAAATGCAGAGGTCACAAGTTTCCCAGAACCAGTAGGGCATAGATCCTAGGAGAAAAGAACCACAACATAAAAAATCCAGAGACATGTCAATCTGCAACTTTCCAGATCTGAAAGGAGAACAGCAAGCATTCAGAAAAAAACCACAAGGCTGAAATTTTGATCAAGCTCCCTTGCGTTCATTCAGATGCTGTGTGTCTCCCTTCCCACTGGCAAAAAGAATTCTGTAATTCATCCAGAGCACCGATATTTGAAATGTCATCCTCATACAGCTTAAAAAGAGGAGATGGGAGATGAGATGGAAATGGATAAAAAGATGAGATGGAAATGAGTAGAGAGAGAAATAAGAGCTGCCTGGTCATCCTTTCAAATCAAATACCAGTATCTCTGTGTAAAGGTGCTGAGCGTTTTGTCAACTACAGGCGTCCATCACTTCCCTTAAAGGTTCTTCCCTGTTCAGTTGTCTCATTGACTTCTCAATACCTCTTTAGCTGTTGAACTGTTTACAGTTTCCCTTTTTTAAAATTTTTATGTGTAAACAACTATTGTGTCTTCCCACTCCTTTTGCTCCGAACTCGAAGGAGGATCGGTACAAGCTCAGGCCTCTACAAGGTCCTCACCCACGGCAGGATGTGCCCACACACCACCTCAAAGGGAGCCCAGGATTTAGGAGCAGCTCAGCTGTAACAAACCTCTGCTTGGTACCACACTGATGGGAACACACCTGTTCTGTGCCGTGTTGGAGATTTCTGCCTTAGTGTGTTACGTGACATAGTCAAGACATAACCGTTTTTGATCAAAATGTACTTATCTTCTCATCTTTTTACAGCGTTGGAGCTCTTGGTGCTTCCACTGCAGTCATTCTTGTTTTATAAAGTGACAGAAACAGTTTGTCCCTGCAGTTCAGCAGCAATGATGTGCTGCTACTGCAGCAGCCTGCCAAGTTATCTCCAGTTTCCTCTCAGGATAGCTGCTAAGCAGATCTCTCTCTTTACAGAGATGGGAAGCTTGCGGTCTGATGGGCCCTGCACACCCAATTACTCTTCTAGACATAAAGAAATGTAAATGTCATTTCACTGATGACCGATCTTACCAAAGTACAGAACGTCTGTGAGTACAGTGCTTTGTTCTCCAGGGGGAACCCGCCGTTGAACAGCAGGTCTCATCATGCACATGTGCAGCTTCTTGTCATCACCCAGGACCCAGCCTGAGGTGCACATGGCCCATAGAGAACCATTCTCGTGACCAAAGGACAATCAGAAATGTTTCTTGTAGGTAAGCAGACAATTGTTCTTGTGTATGTTTTGATAAACCACATGTGAACTTTTGCTTAAGGTTTCAGTTATCTGCTAAAGATCTTACAAAAGGTATACATGAGGCTCGTGAATTAGACTTATCATTCCAATATAATGCATTTATGCATACTATATGGTTTTTTTTCCAGTTCCTACAAGAATTCTACACTTGTTTTATTGCTAGTGTTCAGTGTAGCTCACTGTCATGACTGTGGCCTCAGGCCACATCCCTTAAACTGAGGAGACAGAGAGTCAAGTCAAATATCAGAACGTGAATCTGACTTTGTTGTTAGCAGAGTCGTATTTTCATAACTACAGAAAATGGCATTGGGATTACATTGGGATTATGTATTTCAAAGCCTACATGCCTAATTTTGGTCTGATAGAAAATGCTGTAAGTGAGAAATCAACAATAGGTATCTGCCCTCTCCTCCTCCCCCCCCCCCTTTTTTTTTAGGTGTTAAACTACCATATCTAGTTAGGATGAGGGCTAGATGCCTTCATGAGGGCTTGCAAAGGGTGATCCATAGTTTTATGAATGTAGAAAATGTCATTCTTTTGTATTTAATGAGTCTTGTTTATATTTTTGAAGTCTGTGAACTGAGATAATTACCATGAAAAGTTCTAGGCAGCTGACTTAAAACTGTTTTATCAGTTACTCCCTTTTACCATTCTTTGTTTTTTAATAAGGTGACAGGTTTTTAGGTAGTTACAGAATATATTCAGGATCAGGATCCACAATTAATGTCTTTCTATGGAACTAAAGCCACATCAGGTCTTAACTTCCCTGCTCTATTTCTGAACCACACCAGATGAGACTTAGGAGGGCAACCATGTTTCTGTGAAGGTACAAACTTTACGCTTTATCCATTTTTACATCAATAATTTACGTTTTTTAATAAGTGTACGAATTATGCTCATCATTTAAAAATCCTTCCTGCCTAGTATATTAGAGACTGAAAATAATTTTCTCTTTTTTTGTGTGTGCAGATAGTAGTACAGGTCTGTTTTCTATCATAAAGCAAAAAAACCCAGCATAGTACAGTCATTTTACATAAGCGTGGTATTTCCATTTTCCCATGTTAATTGTGAAGGTATTTTTATTGGTATCCGTCTTTCCTGTGGATTTATTTTTTAAAAAAACAACTAAGATACTCTGAAAGAGCAGTATCTCGAAGGGAAGCTGCGGAGATCTTTTCTTGAGTCTCCTGAAAACTTTCTCAGCCCTGAAGATTTCCAAAAGGCAGGAAGCTGGAGTAAAACTGGAGTAAAACTGTTGCAGAGAGCTTGGAGTAACAGCATAGGCTGCGTAAAATGATTTTGTACTAAAAATTCCGATTCACAGTGTTGCTAAGTGCAAACAGAAATATTTTCCTGTTAGCTGCCAAACAAGCGGAAGATTTTCTGAGTCTCTTTTCAGCATTTTGCACTCTAATAAGGGGAAAGAGGGAGGGAGTTCTGTGCAGCCTATCAGGGTCTGGTTACCTTACCAGGCTTGTTTTAACCATATTTGTGTTTCTCCAGAAAGAGTGTAAAACCAGCATCAAAACAGCAGTCTCATAACTGGAACCCATTTTATTCAAGTACAAGGCAACAGAACAATGTGAGGTGTTGAACGAGGCATTCTGTCTTCTAAAACAGACTAGGAAATATACTGGAAATTAAAATAAAATGTAAAGTCACTTAGTAATAATTCCACGTGAAGATTTTCACAGCGAAGTTGTGCCAAAGGTATTTTCTCATGTGCACTGATTATTTTGGTTAATGAAGAGTTACGTGAAAATGTTCTTACGTGATTACAGGATGAAAAAATCTGTGAAGTTAGTAAAAGAACCATCCATTTCAGAACGAACCATATAAGGCGCATAGAATTCTACCACGCTGACACAGACTAGGCAGTAGACCAACACTTAAAGAAAAAGTCCCCTTAGAACAGAGAAGTAGTTGACCTTCCCCTTGTGCTTCCCTAGCCAGGTTTTCAGCAGCAATCCTGTCCTTATTTCTTTTATGAGTATTTTTACACTTCTGTTCCGTGTCTGTATGTTCTGTTAGCAGGTTTCTGAAGGCCCCCAGGCTGAGGAATACAATGTTGGTATTTTCACTTGACTTACCCATATGAATGAGATAATATTTAAGGCATATGCTGGAAAACACTTACTAGTAAGTACTGAATGGTTCTAGTTGCTCCTTATGGCTGCCCCTGGAAGGAGCAGGGGTACCTGGAGTTGACTGGCTCTGTTTTGAAAAGGGAGCTGGAAAACTCGTTTAAGGCACGTTCAGGATGGAAGGTCACTGTGGGTGGCAGATTTGCATCTCGTCAGCCCTCAGAGAGGCATTAGTTCAGATAGGAGCTGTGAAAGGTATTGATGGCAAGGGTATTTTAGTATCAAAGCTTCTCGGATTTTATTTCTGACCTTACTAACAACTAGAATACTTGGGTTTAAACCGCGGCCAGTAGATCTCATTCTCCTCTAGAGAGGAAGGACTCTGGAATTCTGGTTTTGTTGAAGTGTTTTCTTAAAACAGTGCTGCTGTTATCCCAGAGCCAGGCTGGTGTTTGGCTTAGAAAACTAGCTTTATGGGACAGAGTTGGCCTTCCTGCTGGAATGCATGTCCGGAAGGTTAAATTACGAGTTCTCTCAATATTTAAGAGGAGGTAGTGAGTAAATTATGACAAAGATGTGGTAAAGAAGACTTCTGGGCTTGGGAGAAACTGGTTGAGCACTAGCTGTACGTCTAGGCAATGAGGAGCTTAGGAGGAGCAGGCTTTTGCAGCCCTGTGGTCAAACGAAAGGGTTATTTAATGGAGAGGAGTTCTCTGCAATATGCGTGAGGTCTGTCTGGTTTAAAGGGGGAGGTCTGTCTGGTTTAGAGGGGTGTCCCGTCGGTGGGTATGGGTAGGCAGGTCGCTTCTCTTGCTCTGTTGGTCCCTCACAGCAGCAGGATGTCAGTCTCACAGGGGCGCCTCTTCCGCACCCTCCAGTGCATTTCCATCCCTTTGTCCCTTGACGATCAATGCCGACAGCACAGCATGGACCATCAGACAGAACTGACAGACAGGAGCATGGGTTTATATTGATTTCTGTGCTGTGACAGATTGTGCCACAGGCTGGTTTCGGTGTAAGGGCCAGAAATAAAATCTGGGATCATCCCTTGCAAAAATGCAAGTATGGATCGCAGAAGAATCTGGCCAATGTCTTAGGTAAACATGCTGATATTAAATAAGTCTTTGCCAGCTTGTAAAAATGAAAGCATGCTTATGCAGAACTGTAACCAAACCTGATTTTTTTGCTATAAGCTACGAGTCAATTTACTAATTTCAGACTATAGATTAGATACAACTTGTCAAAAGTAGCTATCAAAGCAGGTCACCATTGTGCATATGAGACAAGTTTTTCCAGAGGCTGTGCTGATACTAATGTGGTATTTTATGTTTGTCCAAATTAATAGACTCATTACAATTTAGGACAAATTAAGTGTCTTTTTACTATGCTCTTAAATACTGTCCTACCTGAGCTGACTGGTTGCTTGTGGCTGTAAGTTTAAAAACACACACTTTTAAAGTAACTAACTGCACTCGCTAGATTCGTGGCCTGTGTTCACATCAGTTGATTGGAAAAAGGAAATCCAGCCTTTTACTTGCTGTCTGTTGAAGCTGATCTGGTATGCTGCTGTCATTAATACAGAGGACAAATAATTGCTGAAAATTTACTTTTAACAGTCTTTTAAGCAACGGTGGTGGTGGAACCAATGGGAAGGGATATTTTGCCCCTTGGTTTCATGCAGAGGTTGCTTTCTTGAATTCCTTTTCATGAGCTCCGAGTAACATGGTCTGACCTTATTCCTGACCCTACTTCGAGCAGGAGCCTGGAGACCTCCTTAGGTCCTTTCCAACCTGATTTTTGCTGTGATCCTGAGAACAAACGCAATAAAGTTCCATTACATTTCTATGAATGTAAGTAGTTAAAATTTATGGCAGCTATTCTGTAGTGATTATTCTACACAATGCAGGGTCGTGTTCATGTTTCTAACTTGCAATCATTTAACTGGCCTGAAGGGATTAATTGATTGGATTTGAAGTTGAAATTCTAATGACCTTTTATTCACTGGCCACATGTAGCGAGTCAATATTTAAAAATGAAACTTGGCTGGCTGTGCCCCAAACCATATTTCCCGCTGACAGTGAGCCACAGTAGTGACGTGATGGTTGGGCCACTTCTCTCCAGGCATTCAAATTGTCAGTTTCTTCCTCATGCTGATGCATGTAATCTAGTAATTTTAGGTACAAACTGGATGATGAAACACCCTCATTGCCACAGTTTACATTTTTCTTCAGTTATTCAAAGATACTCAACTGTATCTCACACAAGCCCCTTAACATAGAAGAGCTGTCCCGCTGAGGACAACGCTGAGGATATACGCATACATTTTTACAGAAGAAACATCTTTCTCAAGTACTTTCTCAAGTACACTTTACTATAAACAATAAACAGTTTGCATTTGCCATTGAAAGTTGCAACAGTCTCAGGAGCTGGTCTTGCAGAACAGATAGTCTACTGAAATTTTGAGGCAGATTCTGTCGTGGCCGTGTCACAGCTGGTTTTGAGCAGACAGAGGTTGTTGACTTAAAACTATTACTTCTACAGCTGGGAGAGCTGGTTCTGTACCTCTTTCTCAGCCAACACTAGAGCTTTGCATGGAAAAAATCCTCAGTGCAGAACAGTGAAGTGAAGTTCTCATTACTGACCTTTAAGAACTAAAAAATTTCTGTGCCTGAGAGTGCCTCGCTGAAGTCAAGAGTGGTTTTGTATGATAGACACTTGAATGCAGTCAGTGATATCTGGATGCGTCACAAGTGTGTATTTACTCTTAAAACTACTGAGAGAATAGCTACTTTAGATTGGCAGAGCAAAGACATCTGTGAATAGACTGCGTGCAGGCAATTTACCACGGGTAGTATTTCAGAAAAGTGCTCTTGCCCTGCAATTCAGTAAGATTTGCATGCCTGCAAAATGTCATATTATCTTCCTGATTCCTTTTCTCCTTCTCTCATGAATGAGGCACTCTCCACATTTGCCTCAATGAAGGCTTTGTTTTTGTCTTCAACATTCAGCACAAACTTTCTGGTGATCAGAATGAAAAACACTATCATAACAAGAGTTTTTTCTTCTCATACTGTCACTTTAGGAATATTGCTTGCTGGTGGATGGAGCTGAGCGTTTACTGAAAACATTTGGATAAATCCACTAGCTTTTTCCTCTTTTGGAAGATTGTTTCCTGCTTTTGGAAAGATTATTCTGGTATTATATGTAAGACTTGAGGACTTTTCACTTTTTTGGGGTACTTGGGTGTGTCATATTGCTATGTTTTTCCTTGCTCCACACAGGACCATCAGGGAGGCTTGTTCAGCATCACAAAGCGTGAGTGGCAGCGCTCAGCAGCATTGCTGTGTGTTACTGACAGTCCCAAAACGAAGGGAGGAGGACCGACTTAACACTACAACACTTGGTATTATAATCTGTCTAACAGGGGAGTATATTTAACTGCTACAATCTTTGTCCTTGGTAATTCAGAGAAACTCAGTGGAGAAACACACACTTACTCAAGGGAGTTATCACATCGGGGCTTCCTGAAAATGTGTCGCAAAAGCATTTTATAATAAGAAGAAAAATAACTTGGGTGACTGTTCCCAGAGTCTACACTGATGTGCCAATATGTTTAATTTTCTGTGAATATGGGTCGCATAGATAATAAAGACAGACAATGACGAGGCTTTCTTTTTTTTGAGCTCTCTGCCGCACTAGGGATTCAGTTTTAGAACAGATTCGGGGTTAGAAGCGGTTGACTAGAAGCGTGTATTCAATGCAGTTGATCGGATGGCTGAAATATGGGAGAAACATCTCAAAAGAGGAGAGGGGAGAACGGGAGCTTTTGACCTGTGGAAACTTCTCCTATTTCCGTATTATCTCCAGCCTAAATGCAGAATGAATTGTTTCTTCCAAGCCTAACTACTGTACAGATGCTACTGCAGATGGCACCATCTTTGCCAAAAAAAAAGCTTGTAAATATGCACAAGAAATATAACCAGTTAGCTTTAACTTCCAGTAACAGTTGTTCAAAACAAATGAAAGAATGCTATGTTTCCTTCCTTCCCATACCTTCCCCCTCAGCTGGAATTCAGGGTTCTCCAAAAGAAAATCTGTGTTTTCACCCATCGTCCCAGACACTTATGGATAACATAATAGGAAGGCTAGGCATCTGCTCTACCAGGGATCCAGGAAATATTTTCTAAATTCTGTTACAGTAGAACAAAACCCCTTCTTGAGCTGTACGTAGGGTCTAAGAGAATGGAGGTTATATATAGCATTATTTTTCTGTTCTCTGATGGAGACTATTGTCTAACTTTGATACAGCCATGGCTTTCTAATTGTTGGAAGTAATTTGCCCAGAGTAATGCTCTCTGTTCAGTTCATTTAATGTGACTTAATTTCATAACACTACAGGCTTTATCAGTAGTCAGAATAACCCCTGGAAAACCCCAGGAGGCAAAAATGCTTGTCGAGTTTAGCTGTTGAGGCTGGATGATGCCGCTTCGTGAAAAATGAAGTAATTGTTTTGAGGGGAAGAACCATCAGAAAATTACTGGGTCTATCAGAATTCTTTGTCTTTCATCAGTCATGTCATTCGGCCATAACTTGGCTTTTATTTTTGTGTTTATCACAATGCCTTTTTTTGTGTCTCTGGTAATACAGGAGTACTGTGAGACTTCCCTAAGCCTTTGCTACAAAGCGTCATACACTTACCCGTAAAAAAACCCTCAATTTTTTTATTGGCTTGAATTTGGGATATTACCTGTTGCAAACACGCACATAAAGGCACAGGTATCTCTGTTTCAAGTTGAAAGAGTCAGCTTACATAAGATCATAAAAGCTGCCGTGTTGTTTGAGGTTGTTTTTTTTTTTTTTTTCCTAAAGAGAATTGCTTTCTGGTGTGATCAAGTATCCTGAAGTTTTCTGCTCTGCATAGCCAATATGGTTCTTCTCCATAGCTTTCTCTACATACTGTGTATAGTTGTTTGCAATAGCTATAGCTAAGGAATTGTGTGTAGTAAGGAATTTTCTTGGTAATATCTTTTTTTTTCCTTAATATCCTTTTTTTCCTTAGATGTTCTAACATAAACTCTCAATTCTGCCCTGGGATCCATTTATACCAGCAACAGGTATCAATTAGTCAACTGTCTTGCCTTTGTCTAATCAGTCTGCTGATCCGGAATGCTAAAAGTAACCTTTGAGTTAATATTATCTCACATGTAATTCAGGATTGTTTTCACCCCTTTTTTCATTATGCTGGTCATACGAAGCATCATTTAGTGCCTTTATTCGGGATAGGAACACATCTTTGGAATTGTAAACACGTTAAACATGTTAATGGTGTAGGAGACTTCTCGTAAATACCATTTTGCAGCCAGAAGCTACTATTCTGCACCCCACCCATGCCCCTTCAGAAAAATAAAAAGTTGTAAAACAACAGTAGCAGCATTTCCAGGTTTTCACTCGGCTTTAGTGGTTATTGCTTTGGGTTGATGGATCAGCCTTCAGTATTTGCCATATATTGCCAGGAGTTTATGACTTACAGGATATCGCTATGATCGAGGGCTTATGGTTTATCGATTACTGTACTCTCTGGCCTCACGCCTTATCATTTAGGATTCACACTCTGTGTTCAGCATTTTGTGGTTTGCTAAAGTAAATTATAAGCTCCTGAAAGATACAACTCTTGAACTCTACCCCTTAAAGTAAGATCTGTAGTCTTCTTCCCTCACTGTCCAGGGTTCATCTCTCGGGTTTCGACAGTTTCATTACATGCATTCAGACTTCAGGAAGCTGCTAAGTTGTAGGAGAGAGCTGTAAGGAAGTATCTACTGTATAGCCATGCAAGATAGTGGAAGCACAGATTTGAGCCTGAGATGGGGCTGGGTGGTACCTCAAGGATTTGAGAGACAGGGTTCGTGGTGGTTCCTCACCCACAAAAACCACTGAAATAGTAAAAATCTCAATGACTTTGAAGGAGAACTTGAGGCACCCCTCGGCCACGGCTCCAACGCTGCTCCTGGAGACTTCATTCGCTTCCTTACCCTTCCCAGCATCTCCCACCGAGTTCCGGACCGAGAGCCGTCGGTCGCCGTCCTGAGACGCGCAGCCAGCGTTTTCTCACGGCATCCCGTCCCGAGCTCTCAAAGACATTCTCAAACCACGTGATCATCTTCGAACTGGGCACCGATCTTCCCTTAGAATCGCTTTAAAACCAGCCCAGTCCCTCCCTCTTGCCTTCGGAAGTCTCACAGGGATCCTTCTTTTCCCCCCCAATTCGCGCCGCCCGGGGGGGGGGGCGTGGCCAGGGCGGTGAGGGGGCGTGGCCGGGGGCAGTGGGGGCGTGACCGGAGCGGCCTGGGGGCGTGGCCTGGCCGGTGAGGGGGCGTGGCCTGGCCGGTGAGGGGGCGTGGCCTTGCTCTGCCCTCGGTCCCGCGGGTTTTTCTCCAAGCAGCTCATTTTACCCCATTCTCTCTTCCTCTTCTCTCTTTTCTTCGCTTCCCACCCGCTTTTTTTGCCCTCTCCTCTTCCTCCCCCCCGCCTCCACCGCTTCCCCACTCCATCTCTTCCGTCCTTGTTTCCTTTCCCGACCTCACCCCCGGTTTTCCTGCCATCCTTTCTTCTCTCTCTCCTTCCCCCTTCTCCCCTTTCCTCTCACACTTGGCCCCCATTTTTGCTTCTTCTCTCTTTCCTTCTCCTGTCCCTCCTATCCTTCTTTCTTTTCTGTTTTCATTCTTCATTCTCTTTCCCTCTTTCTGTCACCCTTCCCTTTAAATCCTCAGGGCTCAGCAGCCAGGGACCACCCCTACACCCATGTACAGACCGGAGGTGCCAACTGAGGTGATCCCGAAACACCCAAGATGTCTTTTAAACCTTTGGGAGCTCGGTGCTCCCAAACCGACTCTGAAACAGTGAGACCAGACTGTGCAGATTTATTCTTTTGCAGGGTACCATCTGAGGACCAAAAACTTGGAAGAGAAACAATCTGACTTGATCTGTTCATTTCCGTGACGTATTTCTAAGGAAGTACATAATTATAGAAGCAGCCTCGAAAGGGCAGCAAACAGGAAAGGAAAGAGCAAGGAGTGTTTGACAGAGCAAAAGCTGACTAAATGACCTCAGCACTTAGGCTGTTAAAAGCTTAAGGAATGGTGCTTAAGCGTTGTTTATAGGAAGTTCTGAGAGGGCGTAGCACACGAGGAATGGAAAAATACCATGGATGAACCCGAGGTTTTGCCTCAGGCCTGCAAGCTGGCTTTTGGCGTGGAGTTCTCATTCTGAGCCCAGGCACGTCAGCGTGAGGAGGGCCCCATGTGCTGTGCTGGGCGAGTGAGGGGTGAGTAGGGCTAGATCTCGGTGAGGACTGCTTTGTGACAAACTGGCATGGAGAGAGATGGGAGATGGGTCTGAAGGAATAAGGGGTGTGGGCCTTTTATCTCCAATGAGGTCCCTCATCTGTCCACTGGGGTCCCCTGCAATGTCCTTGAAGACAGTGCTGCTTCTGGGGTCCTCCAGGACTTGTGCTGTAGTGTCAATAGCCACCAGTAGTACCCAAGGCACTGCCACCCACATGCGTGTAGAACCCCTCTGGTAGATAGCCCCCACCTTGACCTGCTGCTTGGAAACTCACTCAGCCTGAGTGCTCTGTAGGTGCCACTTAAACCAGCCCCCAAAGCCCCTAGTCACTAAAACCTGCCCCAAGACCACTCCCAACCTCTGAAGTCCCTGGACCTCAAAACCACCCTCGAACTAACCACCTTCTACAGTCTCAAAACTCCCCCTAAGACCTGCCCAAGACCACCAATACCTCTGACAGCACCCCTTAAGCCTGCCATAACCCCCCCCATCTCCAGTCCTGCTTTCCTTCCCCTTAAGTCCACCCCCAAACAATGTTCCAATACTCACAGCAACCACAAACCATCCATAGTCCTGCCCCTAAACCCCCATGGCTGCAGACGTCTATTTCCCTTCGCCAGTTGGCGAAACTGGCTGCTTATGGTCAGAGTCAGATGTCTCCCTCCTGGCAGCGCCTCCATTTGCCCTTCCTTGACGAAGGAAAGTGGGAGAGAAAAAGGTTGCATTGAAACCAACAGCAGCTTCGGGATTCATTAGTCAGCTCTCTTAATGAATCACACCTGATATGGAAGGAGCAGGCACGGCGTGAGGAAGGATGGAGGCTGCAAGTGGAAGCTCCAAGGGTTGAGTGGAGTCACCTGAGCAGATTGTTCAGTGGGTGAGGTGTAGGCTGGACGGAGCTGCTTGGGTCTTGGGTGCAGGTTTGGGGTTACCTGTGCGTGTGGCGAGAGGTTCTCCGCGCACGGATGTGCCTGCGCTTACATGCTTTATGGTGCAGGGGGCTTTTCCCCCGATTCTGTGTGCCTGTGGAGGTGTTTTGGGGGCTTCAGAGCAGGTTTGTACGGGTCCTCTGTGGCTTTTTTTGGTTCCAGGGAGCCTGGGGTCCCCGAAGTGCTCTGCTCACCTCTGTTGGGCTGTTCCAAGGGGCTGCGGGAGGACGCTTGTGGCTCTGCGGTGATCTCTTGAGACTTTGCCAGGGTCTCTGGGGCCTTTACTCACCTTTGAGCTCTGTTCTCAGCGTGCGGGAGCTCACTTGGGGTCTGCGGGGCCGTTCCTCCCACTTCGCTGCCACATTTAGGCAGGCGGAGGGGGGTGATCTGGCAGGTTTTTGGTGGCTCCCTAGGGCCACGGCAGGGCACTTCGAAGTCTCTGCCATGTTTTTTGGGGCGATGCCCAGAGCCGGACTGTCTTGGGAGAGTTGTTTCAAGAGCCTGTGAGTCCCTTCCCGCAGGTTTAGTTGAGGCGACGGACCGGGGGAGCAGAGCTCGGGGGCGCTGCGCTGCCTCCCCGCCCCCCCAGCGGCGGGCCCAGACCTCTCTCTCGCGCGCCCCCTGCTGGCGGGGAGGGGACACTGCAGGCCATGGAGTGGCGCATGCGCGTTATGGCGGAGGGCGCCCAGTCTTGACACACACACACACACACCCCCCCTCCCTTTCCCCTCTGGTGCCGGAGGCCGTCGGGTCGCGCATGCGACGTGCCATCTGATTGGCCCACTCCACCACGTGATTGTGACGCCCCGCTCAGCGCGCCCGCCCGCGCCTACCGCCGCCGCCTTCCCCTCAGCGGGGCGGCCTGCGCATGCGCACGGCGACGCGGAGCCGCTCTCGCTTGGCGCCGGCCCGGCGGTGCCGGCGCCTCTACGGAACCTGCGCGTTTCGGTGCCGGGAGCCGCTGCCGCCTCTCCCCTCACCCCCCCCCCCCCCCCCCCCCCCTCCCCCGTCTAGCTCCGTCCGGGCGGGCGCATTCGGCCGCCGGCAGCGGCGGAGGTGGCGGTCGCGCCCGGTGACTGTCAGCGGCTGCGCGTCCCTGCTCGTTGGCCTGCTCCCCGCCGCCGCTCTTAGAAGAAACACGCTCGCCGTGCTGCTCCGGGGACGGGAGCGCGGGGTTGTGCTGTTCGCCAAAGGTCAGAGCTCTCCGTGTGCGTTCGCCTGCGGCCTCGGGCTGTCTCTCGGTCCCCCTTTTCTTTTTGCCCCGACGGGGCGCCTTCACCATGGCAACCGCTCCCGGGCGGACGGGCGGGAGGTTGGGCCAATCACAGCGCGTGTGCCGCGCTCCCATTGGTCGGATTTCCCCTCCGGGGTGGGGCGCGGTGAAGATTGACGGCCACGGTGGCCCAATGGAGCGGGAGGTTTCTATGAGGGGGGGCGGGCCCAGGCGCTCCGGAAGCGACGGGGACTCGAAGTGGGAGCGCGACGCCCCGGGTGGAAAGCGGGGCCCGGGGGCCGGGTCCTCAGCCAGGCCGGGCTGTCGGAGCGCGTCGTGAGGAACCGGGACCCTGTCAAGGTGAGCGGGGGGTGTTGGGGGGCCTGGGGGCGCCGTGAGGGGTGGTTCTGGGGCCCCTCGAAGGGTGATGGGGGGGGGGCTGGAGCGGGGCTTGAGGAAAAGCCCCCCTGAGGAGGAACGAGGGGGCTGAGGGGATCCTGGGGGGGGACTGAGGAGGGGAACAGAGGCCCTAAAGGGGGCTGAGGGAACAGGTAGCCCTTAGGGGAACGGGGAGGGTAAGGGGACCTTGGGGGGAGCTGAGAGGTTATGGGTGGGCTGAGGGGGGATGGGGCAACGAGGGGACTGAGGGGGGGATTTTAGGGGGCGGGGGGGGGACGGGGGGCCTGCGGACATAATGGAGGTTGGCTTGAGGGGAGCCCTGAGCTGGGAAGTGTGTGTGAAGGTCCCTGTAGCATAGACTTTGAAGTTAACGTGAATGAGGTCTGTTCTGGACCTTGTTATGCCCACACAAAGCTTACTTCTCACCCCTTATTTTCTCTTCTTGGAAACATAATCTTCTCTTTCTGGGTGCTTATTGTTAAGTGATACCATGAAAATAATTTTGTACAAAAAGAGGGAAGAAACTGTTCGTTAGAGTGCAGATATTCAGAAGAAACAGATTTTGTTTTCACGATAAAAGCTGTTCAGAATATCTTACAGTAGTGCTCAAAAACCTTACTGAGATACTGGCATCTGTCCTAAAAGCCAGTGAGGTCAAAGAGGAGACATGGACTAAATGGGACAAACTGGTGTCGCTTCTGTGTGTTTTCTAGGCTCTTCCATGAAGCGTCAGCAGCCTCCTAACTTGCAACGGTGAGTCCTGATGTGGTTTTGGTGAGTTGTTGCTTCCAGTAATGTCCTTTTTCTGTAACCTAGAGGGTGTAATTTTGATGTCGATTGGAAAGAGATTTTTCCAAAATGGAAATGTTTCTCCTTTAGAGCAGTTGCCTCTTGTAATTTACAAACTGACTTGCATTGTTTAAACTGCAACTGCCAAATAGGTCTAGCATACAATGTATTAGGTGTACTTAAGCAGTTAGGTATTTGTTGTCCATGTTTGAAAAGAGAGGCAACTGAATATTACAGGTTTTTCCCCAATGTTTAGACGGAGTGCTCTGAAGTACTTTATTTCTGTCTGGCTTCCAGTAGTGCATTTCCGTGGCAGTCTGGTGGCATCTCTCAGACAGTGCCACCAGCCAGATGCCCCTCCTTGTTGTGTAGCACACAAAAAAACCCACACAGTCAAATCACAAATGTGCGTTTTGGAGATCAATAGTGTAATGGTATCAATGCACAGCTGTGCAAGCTAAATTAGTGCCAAAGGAAAGTAAAATACTTTATGGTATGTCTTTTTCTTGAATGTTTATAAAGACAGGCACACCTTCTCAGCATGAAGTGAGATCTGAGCTTTGTTCTTTATTGTTCCTTGTGCTCTTCAAGGTTTTACCCTTCCCCCTCAGCTGTGTTGACCAAGTGAGCAAGGTGAGCAGCAGCAGTGTGAGGGCTGCAGCGGCACCCGTGGGTTCGTCAGCATCAATTCTAGTCGGGGCACAGCCTGGTCCTGCCGCTCACAGGGTGATCTCCCTGCACCGCGCTGGGAGGAAGGGGCCAGGCGTTTCCCTGCACTAACCAGAAGGTTCACTGTCACACTAAGAACACGTTCAAAATGACATCAACTAGTCTTAATACTGACTTTTAGAGTTGAGGTCACTCTGGCTTTTCAAGGATGTGCCATATTTCAAGCTGAGCTCTTTCCCCAGAATCCTCCTGTAGCTCAGCTACTGTCCTGTCTCTCAGTCTGAGGGAATTCCTCTCCTCTCTTCTGTGCTGTTTTGTTTTATGATGCTGAACTATAATTGGGGATGTAATTGGATTGTTTTCCAGGTGCCTCATTGTACGCGTCTTGTGCTGCTCCACAGATGCCCCAGCCCAGGTTTGCAGCCGGTGGTGGAGTCGTCTGAGGGGAAGGGGCCAGCTCTGCGTCTGGTCATTCGGTGCTGTCTTTTTGGGGTGAATAAAGAGGAGGGATATTTAGGGAGTGATCATGTCATTTGAGGGCACCCCAGCATCACCGAAGGGGGTGATGATGAGCAGAGGAGCAGGTGAGTTGGGGATGTGAGGTCATGGGGGGGGTTCCCTCCTAAAAGAGGGGGGGTCACAGCTCCAAAATGCCTGAAAAGTCATAGTGGGGGATTTAAAAATAACAAAACCCGTAAATACCAATGTGAGGTGTTGAAATAGAGAACAATCTCTCATTTACATATAGATGGAAAAAATAATATTTCTGTATATAAAAGGAGTTCAGAATAAAACCCTGTATCTCTAAGGATTCTGTGATTCTGTATTATAGAAAAGATCTTAGAATGTAAAAATAGGGGTCATTGGGGTCCGTGGGGGTCCATGGGCTTCCTTGGGGGTCTGTGGGGGTTCATAGGGATCTGTGGGAGTCCGTGGGGGTTCGTAGGTGTCTGTGGGGTTCTTTGGGGGTCTGTGGGGTTCTGTGGGGGTTCGTAGGGGTCCTTGGGGATCTGTGAGGGTCCGTGGGCGTTTGC